>JAKWBI020000822.1:0-18938 GCA_022664585.2 Zalerion maritima | reverse complement strand
GTAATCCCTCACGGGCTTAATGATTTTAGAAAGCGAATACTTCGCTCGCTTACGCTCACTACGTATTCCCAATAAAAGTAATAATAATAGTTTTAATATTAGGGGTATTAGAATATTAATAGGGCGGGTTAATAATAGGTCGCCCGTAAAAGGGAATTATTATAATACCCTTTATTATTTATAATATTATAAGTATAATTACCTTTAAAATATAAAAAATAAATAATACTACGCCTTATAAACCAGTACCGTATTAACCGCGCCTATTAAAAAGGCCTAAAGGGGAATTTTACCAAATTAATTGTAATAATAATAGGTGAAAAAATTAATAATACGGTAAATATAAATTTTATAAGGCTTATTATATTCGGCCCTAATAAAAATATCCTACTCCGGTTAACCGTAAGCAATTACGACCGCGCGCCGGAATAAAAACTATTTACCCTAATAATTTTAATTTTTTTAACGGGATTGGCGCGGAAAATAGGGGTTTTTTATTATATATAACGGATTAATATTACCCCGGGGGCGAGATAATTAAAAGGGATTATTATATACCTTGGTAATAATAAAAGTATAAATAATAATACTTTTATAAACCGCCGGTTTTATAGCGCCGCCACCGTAAGGGGGGGAGGGGCGCGGCGCCAAAAAGGCCGGCCCGAAGCCGCCGAAGCTTAAAATAAAAGGATTAAAAACTTAAAATATTATATAGGTATTAATTAATATTAATATAACGGATTCGTAATAAAAAAAAAACCACGGGGATTTATTAATAAAAATTTCGATTAAATTTGGCCGGAATAAAAATTAAATAATAATGGGTTAATATTTAAAGCCCGTAAAACCACCGTTTAGATTATAAAATACCTATAAGAATATTGGGCGCCTATACGGGCGCCTAGGAAAGTAAAAGAAAAAAGGGGGGGAATTTTAGGGGGGGGGGGCACTTACGGTTATTATTATGGTAAAGGTTAAGGAAAATACGGCAGGCGGCCGAAAAGTGGCCCTTATAATTATTATACGCAGCGGCCGTAATAAGGGCTCTATATAAGTAAAGGCGGCGGAGGAAAAATATACATATTACGGGCCACGATATATAACCATACCATGGGCAATCGCGCCCGCGGCGCCACCGCCACGAAGCCGGACGGGTAAAAAAAGGAGTATATTATAGGCCCACCCATATTACAACGTACACATAACGGGCTAACCGCGGGACCGACACGTATAAAAAGCTATCCATAAATCGTTCCCCCCATCCCAAGCCTTCCCCCCCTTCTTCCCTTCTTCCCTTCTTCTCCTCCGTAGATCGAATATACATACTATTGTGGCACTCATCGTTGCTCCTCAACGTGACCTCAGCCCTTCACACCACCTTTACAAGTGACCTAGTTTGACCTCTTATATCTGACAGAATCCCGGATTCTGGCGCCTGCACTCCCTTCGGGGCCAACTTGTGCGGCGCTGAATTGCAGTGCCATTTCGATTTCCTGGGTTGTAAAGTAGACTTTGGTCAGTACCTGTAGCCGAGCTTGGAGGTACTTCTGGAGTGTGGTCAAGGCTGCCAAAAACAGCGGGCCAGAGCTAGCCAAAACTGGCAGCCGACACCAACACACGACCTTTGATTGTAATCACCATCCCATGCGTGAGGCTCTGGTACTCGGTTCGTAACCTGGACGGCTATAAAAAGCGCCCGGCCCATGCACATGAGAGTTGCATGTCCCCGGAAAAGTCCCGAAGGCCACAAAACACCCAGCCAGGTTCCACAGTAGTATACTGACGATGCAAATCCAGGAGTCCAGAGTAACACGAAGTGGCAAGTTAAAAGTCCGGAAGCACAGAAAATCGATGGGGATGTACGTTTTTAAGAAATTAGATAGACAAGTCGGCAAAACTGAAGCCGTCATTAACATCAGCTGGTCGAAATAAGGTTGTAAACTTGAGTGAATACGGATGCCATTGATACCCAGATGGCGAGGCGGATCGATCCTCAGCACGCATCCTGAGAGTGCATGATGAAGTATGTACCTGCACGGCCGCAGCAATCCTTCCCCGCAGGCAACGCCTCTCCACTCCTTTACCGCTGCGGAATGCAAGCATAGGACCAGTCGATATGGATGGCATTCTGCATGGGACGCTAGTAAGCGTCACGGGAACCTTTCTTGGCAGTTGTAATCGAGCCAAACAACCACGCTAGGGAGCTCAGTCGCTGACCGCTTCTAACCATTTCCAGCTCACTACCATCCGCCGTCATCAACCAATTTTCCATTCCCCAGTGTGTCATGGAAAGTTGTGCAGTTCGATGACGATGTATTCTCTACAAGTTATCTGCCCGGAAGATGATGGTTGCAGCTAGTTTATGTACTGGTTCTTTTGTGCGAGCGTATGCCTGTGACCAGGGCTAACCCCTTTGGGATATACCTGTCACCCAGCCTGTCAGGCACCGCCCAGTTGTCCTCCACTCCACCGTTGTACCGTAGCCAGCCTCGCCATCGTATACCCGCTGTCGACGGCGTATGCAGATGCTTCTTAGTACCATGAGCAACAGTACGGAATGTGCGGGGGGTCGGTCAGCAAGCCATGTCTCATCCACCTTTGCTTGCTAATTCGCAAGCGCTCAGCCCCAATCTCTGGAAACCCCAGATTCCCTTATTAGTTGGGCTGTGCCCGCCTCCCTGACGTCGCAAGGATCGTGGATAGTTGTCGCATTCTATAATCCGTAGCACAAGTCTTTTTCACATTTCAGTGAGCGTATCCGAAGGCAAACGTAGGTAGAAGCGAGCAGCAGAGACCATAAGAGTCGTTTTGAGTTGCATCATCACGAGGCATCCCGTCTCTGTGTCATTCGCAACACCTCGAGATTAACCTGCCCCCTCAACACAACTTCCTGTGTCTCGACCAAGAAGTACCTGCCCAACCTGACCAGCTGAGCCTCGACATCGAGGTCACGACCCAAGGCGCGATCCAAGCCATAGTCCTCCTAGCAGCCTCGCCTTTCCTCAAAACCGAACCACGCGTGTGTGTCACCTCTCTAGGCCGTCAATCTTGAGGCAGATCTCGCAATCCCTTATATGCTCAGCAGACTCCCTCCCATCACCGCAAAAATGGCACGGTCAGGACGTTCAAACACCAGCTCGTCCTCTAGCAGCGACAACCGCACAAGAGGGGCATCCAGTTCTGCCAAAGCCAAACTCAGTCCCAAACAGCTCGTCCAGAAGATGCAGCAGAAAACTCGTCGCAAGCAAGGTTTTGCCGACTTTGAGTCCGCAATCCCCGATCCCAAGACTGCAGCCATGCTCGCCATCCAGCCTTCCGGGCTGTTTTCATACCTTCGACATCTCGCAACGTTCCAGACTCAAGTGTCCAGCCGCGACACAGTATGGCTACTCGATAACACCGCTTTTCGCGACCCCAAGTCCGGACAATGGTGTGCGGAATTTGTGTCTGCCGTGTTCGCCCAGGACCCCAGCTGCAAGGTTGTGGATATTGTGTCGTCGGTCGCAAAGCTCGTCGGCCTGGCGGAGGATGCAAATGCCGTGCGAACTATCGAGAGAAGGATCGTGCCGTTCCTGCTCGATACACTTCCTGGTCGAAAAGTAGAGGTGCTGCATGGATTCCGGGACAAGAAGCGACATCGCGCACACATGACTCTGGGCGCAACTAGTATTAATGGCATAAGCTCGGATGTGGTCACTCTCCCATCCGCCCATCATGGCCACAATGGGGGAGATCGTATTCCGGAAATGGTGTCGGCGCCTCGGGGTGCCGATGGCATCCTAGAATCGAGGACTGTCTGCGCTGAACCCGAAGGATGGGCTGTTCTCTCCGACGTCGATGACACCATCAAGATCACCATGACTTCCGATCCAGTTGGCATCCTCAAGACCACTTTCGTCGAGCAACCCGAGCCAGTGCCAGGTATGCCGCAGCTCTACGCTAAGCTCCGGAGCATGCTGCCTCGGGACAGTCCCTTCTTCTACCTTAGCGCCAGTCCCTACAATCTCTATCCCTTCCTCCGGGACTTCAGGGATGAGTGGTATCCTCCCGGTACCATGATACTGCGCGACTCGAGCTGGAAGACCATCTCTGGTCTTCTGACCAATTTGACTGTCGGGACCGATGACTACAAGGAGGACCGCGTCTCGAGGATACACTCGTGGTTCCCTATGCGGAAGATGATTTGCATTGGAGACTCTACCCAGAGTGACCCTGAAGTATATGGTGAATGGTTAGCTGCCCGCCGCGTGCCCATTGTGTATTCCCTTTACTATGGTCTTACCTTGCTAACAACTCTTTCAGCTACCGCAGGTTCCCCGGTTGGATGAAGCTCATTCTCATTCGCCGTGTAACCGACATCGCGGCTGTTGGTATCGAGGAGAAGAATGACAATGCCCGATTTGAGGAAGCCTTCAAGGGTGTCCCCAGGGAAGCATGGCACGTATTCGACCACCCCGAGGAGTGTGCTCCTCTCCTCGCAAAACTTGGTAATTCCTTCCTGTCAAAATTTAGCTTTTGGTTGAAATGTGCGTTTGTTGACCGTATTTCTCTACTGCAGGTTTTTAATCTCGAATGACGGAAGAAGGGAAGGAATGAGATGAATAGGAAGTGCTGGGGACGTTTATAAATACACGTTTATTATGGCGCAACGCGTGCTTTTCAAGGTGGTACGGAGCGTCGGACATTGTATGCACGAACTATGATAGGACCGGACACCTATTTTAAGTCTTAGGCGCTTTCGTGTTTCTATTCAGTACAGGTTCTCGGGCCGGTGTGCGACAAACCTCTGTCAGTCCGAGTCGGCTTGCCAATAAACTTTCAATCAGCCCGATTATAGATGTGTGTGTTTTGTATCTAAAATTGCGCCTTATAAGTTCGATTCAAGATTGCCAATAGTGGTTGAATGGTTCGTCGGATGTAGCTGGATTTTCAGGGAGGATGCAGAGGGGACGGACAATGAGGTGTTGACTCCAGGCTGGGTATTAATAAAACCTCCCTTCCACAAAGTGGCTCTAGGGGGTGCGAATAGCAATAATAAGCTAGCAGAAGGTACAAGCAAATAATCATTCCATCCTCCATTTGAAGTGCAAACAGTTGCTGAGCTATCCACTTGATGTTTCTCTAAAAGCCCACTTCAATAGCGCAAGTCCTACCCGAAAGCCCAGAGACGTACATATGTAAATGGCGTTATGAAAGAAAAAGAAAGTTTGAAGAAGACTGTAACAAGCAACTACGATGCAAACAACACCCGGAAACCTACAACATTATAGAAGCACCCACCAGGGTCCTCATATTTTCCTGCACTCGTTCCTTCCAATACCTAACAGTGCAAACTCTGGCAGCAGCATCAATCCACCCCGAAGAGCCTGTGCTCAAACAACCACCCTTCTGTGCGGTGAGCTCTTGAGGAAGCCGTCCCCGTCATACGAGACATCCTCACTCCTTCTCTGCCAGACACCCAGCAAATCATGTCGTCCTCCTTCACCCACACTTCCCCTTCCTGCTGAGCCTGGCCGGCAGGACCTTCAAGTTCTTACATACCGACTCCCGCTTCACGTAAGCTGAAGCAGAAACGGGAAGCTAGAGTGCTTCTCCCTCGCGCATGTTTCCTTCACTTACACTTCTCCTGGGACTATCAAATTCCTCCTCCTCCCCCCGAGAGTCGCCAGTCTCGTTTCAGTGCAGTTCAATATCTGGCTAAAACTAAATCCCCTCTCCCCACTCATCCTGGACATGTTTCTAAGGACTACGAGCTAAACTTATGTAGACTCTCGGCCCGTGCAGCGCATCGCTGTCTAGCCACTCCCGACTCTCCCTCGCCGCCGATAGTCGCTTACCCATCCTAAGCTCCCACGCACGATTGACTTTCCGGGTCTCCCTCGCCGAACTCGGTGTTCCGTCCCCAGCCGCCCCAGCCGCCCCGTTGTCGAAGTCAAGTCTCCGTTTCCTGCTCCCTGAGAAGAACGACCAATGTGCTTCTTTTTCTTCAGATTCTTCCTCCTTAGCCTTCTCCGCCCGGGAGTTTGAGGCGCTTCCTCCTCTATGGCAAAGGCAGGCATTTAGCGACCTGAGTCTCTTCTTGCTGACCTGCCCCTTCAAGAAGACGTCTGAGAATGACGAAACGGAGCTTGAGGAGGGTTGCACCGCCTACCGCGACGCCCAAGACGGTCCAGTGGGTCATTTTAAACTCCCTCTTCGAGAGCTGCTTGACTGGTACATTGTTGACTGACGTATTGGGTGTTGTTGGACCTGCAGAGGATAATGGCGAGGCTGCTTTCCACGAGGGACAACCAACCGTATCTTATCCGGACCGATCCCCATGCCACCACCGCCCAATATCCCCTCCAGCAGATATCACTTAATAAGTCCCTCCTATATTTATCGCCGCGGCCACGGTAAGGGAGTCGCCTGCTATGGTAGCTGGAGAAGCCCCAATATTTCTAGCATAGCCATAACATGCAGTCCCTACCTATTGTGAGACCTATCGACTGCTTCCCCTCCGGACGTATAAGAAGCTACGGTTGCCTGGCACCTTGTTAGATGGATTGCTTCTGGTCGCTGCGCTGCTCTATATAGGCTTCGTAGTAAACAACCCTCCATCACGATTTTTCTTATTGGTGTGGCTCCCGCCTTCTTATCGTTTCAAACGTAGTTGAGTCTTATATGCAACTGCTCTTCGGGGTTCGTGAAATCCTGATCAATATTAAATAGAAAAGATGTTCGACAGCAAAGAGCAACCGCAACATGAAGCTATCTTTAACACTGAAAATTATCTGACCACAGAGAAAAATACAAAGTCTAGCGACAAGGAGACAATTGGGGGCATCGCTTCTAGTACATTTCCTATCTTTCTTCCCGAGTGCCGTTTCCACGGTCACGTCTCCCTCTACTCTGCAAAGAGCAGCATTTCTGCTCTTACGGGTTGCTCTCGCCCATGGTGTTCTATCATGTGGGTTACTTATGTTTTTAAGGAATGCCTTGTGAAAATTTGCCCTAGTCCGCTAGGCTTGTACAAAAATCCGTGAGGCCCCATATGGCCGTGCGCAAAAAACCATATTGTAGCGGTGCCGGAGGTATCCCCCGCTGCAATTTGTCAAATATGAGAGGTCAAAACTAGGTCACTTGTAAAGGTGGCGCAATGAGGTTAACTGGTGGCAATATAAATATTGTTATTATATATTAAAAAGACGTATAGGGAAGCTATTTATAATATTATTATTACCCTTATTATACTGTACACATTTATAAATTATATATATAAATATACTAATAATATATTAAATATATAATAATTGGGAATAAGTAATAAGCGTAAGCGAGCGAAGTATTCGCTTTTTAAAATCATTAAGCCCGTGAGGGATTACTAAGAGTTAAAGGGGGGAAGTGGCTTAAAAGGTGAAAAATATAGAGTCCTTTTCAATTAGGCGAAAAACCACTTTTTAATAATTTACAGATATATTCATTAATATAGGTATATTAAATAATATATATTTATTATTTTATAATATTTAAAAACCCTTATTAGTAATTCCAAACAAGAGCTATAAGCTTATTAGTAAATTGAGAAATATATTTAATGTGGTTTTCCCATGTGGTTTAAGCCCCATACGATTAATAATAAAATGTCTGTGCATTTACTGTTTTATAAATATATACTTGCCCGCATCCACCGTAATAAAAATAATATAAGGAAATAGAGTTTATAAAAATGTTTATTAAAGGTTTGGCTATATAAAACATATTTTTAGTTATTTTTACGATTTTCTTTTCCCTATTATATATTTTAAAAAAGGGTTATTATATATAGTACGAAAAAACGGACGGGGGGATCATATGATTTAACTTATTATGCATTATCTTTATAAAGCTTTTTTACAAGTATATACTTACCCGCATCCACCTTAATAAAAATGATAAAAGGAAATGGAATTTATAAAAACGTTTATTAGAGGTTTGGTTATATAAAACATATTTTTATTTATTTTTACGATTTTCCTTTCTTTATTATATATTATAAAAAAGAGCTGTTATATATAGTAAAAAAAACGGACGGGGGGTCATTATACATTATTTTTATAAAAGCTTTTTTATAAGGATATACTTGGCCGCATCCACCGTAATAAAAATGATAAAAGGAAATGGAATTTAAAAAATGTTTTTTAGAAGTATGGCTATATAAAATATTTTTTTATTTATTTTTACGATTTTCTTTTCCGTACGATATATTATAAAAAAGGGTTGTTATATATAATAAAAAAAACGGACGGGGGAGTATATAATTTAACTTATTATTCATTATTTTTATAAAAGCTTTTGTACAAATATATACTTGCCCGTATCTACCGTAATAACAATAATAAAAAGAAATGGAATTTATAAAAATGTGTATTAGAAGTTTGGTTATATAAAACATATTTTTATTTACTTTTACAGTTTTATTTTCGTTTTTAACTTTATTTTTTACATTTATTATAAACGGTATGGTGAGGCAGGAAAAACTTTAGTGGCGTGCGGATTAGGTGCCTAACCACGTTATTATATTGCTTTTGGCAAATGCACTCTAGGCCGCATCGGCCCGAATGAATTTAATAAAATGAATAAAAATAAGTAAAATACTGTTTAAATAATTATCCTTTTATTCCAGTTTTTTTTTATATTTTTACGATTTTATTTGCATTATACATCTCATTTTTAAAATTTACTGCGGATGGAGTTGAGCGGTGAAAAAAATTAAAGGCGGGGAAAAAATCAGAGGCGGCTAATTATGTGACCATTGAATTTCTTGCACAGTATATAAGCAGTAATAAATCTGGTCGCATCCGCCCGATAAAAAGGATTAAAATTAAATAAAAATTATAAAATTAGTATTTATACAATTGCCTTTCTATGGCAGTTTTTCTTATATTTTTACGATGTTATTTGCATCATATATATTATTTATAAAACTTACTACGGATGGAATATTAAGCGGCGAAAAAATCAGGGGCGGGCTAATTATATAACCATTGAATTTTTTACAGTATATAGGCCGTAATAAATCTGGTCGCATCCGCCAGATAAAAAGAATTAAGAATAAATTAAAATGGTAAAACCAGTGCTTATATAACCATTTTCATAGCAGCTGTTTTTATATTTTTCCGATTTTATTTGCATTATCTATATCCTTTGTAAAGTTTACTGCGGATGGAATATTGAGCGGCGAAAAAATGCGGCGAAAAAATCAGGGGCGGCTGATTATGTGCCCAATAACGTTATTATATAGCATTTGTAAATGCATACCTGCCATACGCACGAGGCCGCATCTGCCTACATAAAATGAATAAATATGAATAAAAATGAATGAAAATGAATAAAAATATATAAAATACTTTTTAAATGATTCTCCTTTCATTGCAGCTTTTATTTTATTGTTACCATTTTATTTGCGTTTATTGCTTTGTTTTTAAAATTCACTATGAACGGAATTGTGCAGGGGAAAGAATTGGGGCTGGGTTAATCTTGTGACCAACCACGTTATTATATGGCTTTGGTAAATGTATACCTGCCATACGTACCAGGCCGCATCTGCCTAAATAAAATAAATAAAAATATATAAAAATATATAAAATGGTATTTTAATAATTATCTTTCGATCACAGCTTTTATTCTATCTTTACCATATTGTTTCCGGTTTGTACTTCGCTTTTAAAATATACTATGAATTTAATCGTTGGGCGGGACAAAAAATCAGGGGCGCCCTAATTATATACCCAATTATATTATTATATGGCTTTTGGCAAATGCAGACTTGCCCGCATCGGCCTGAATTGAATGCAATAAGTTAAATGAAATTCATAAAAAGATTCTCCTATATTTTGGATTTCTTTTATAATATTTTTTTTATTTTTGGCATTGCCTTTAGATAGGATATTATAATTTTAAAGTTTTAAGTCAGCTAAATTCACGATTAGGAAAAGTTTAATGTGGTAAATATTATATGACTTGTTAAAAATCCACGTATTTTTATTAGTATTTTCAAATTTATTTTTTATATTTCCAAAACCTGAAGGGTGTAGTATTTTACGGGGGGTAAGGGGAAAGCCGCACAGGCGAAGGTATTACATTGGCAAAAAAGAACCTCTGAGATTATTCCATTATAGTTTAGTAATTATTTAATATATTTCCTTTTAAATATTAATATATATCTGCTTTCCTCTTTCCTTTTTCCTTTTTTCATCATTTCTTTTATAATATTTGCTATTATTATTAATGGATTAATGCAAAGTTTAAAAAGAAAATAAATCGGCTTATTTTTCTAGTTTTTATACACAGATTAATGGAACGTTTTAAATGAATTTAAATGCAGTTATTTCTCCGATTTTTATACAGACCTTAATGGAATGCTTTAAACCATATTAAATGCGCATATTTATTTTTATTTTTATAGACATATGAATGAAAAGTTCAAAAAGAATTAAAATGCGCTTATTTATACGATTTTTATATAATAAAGAATATAATATTAAAGGGGGGGGGGGGGATAAAGGTCTATAAATCAGAGAAGATCCCATACTAAATAACGTAAGTTGTAATATAGTAGTTCAATTGGTTAAACCCTTATCGTTTATTAAACCTGTAAACCTGGAGTGCATAAGTTTAAATTAGCCTGTAGCCGTCTTTCAGACTTTTAAACAACTTTCCAATTAAGCTAAATGATATTAGTAAGCAATTAAGACGAGGAAGCGATTGAAATAAGTAAGCAATTAAAATAAGTAAATAATCGAAATGAGTAAGCGAAAAAGCGAAATATAAATAAAATAGTAAAATAATAAGCGAGTGAAATAAATAGAAATGAAAAGGTAACATAGTAAGCGAGTAAAATAAATGGAAATAAAATGAGGAAAATAAAAATAAGGAAAATAATAAACGAATAAAAATAAGGAAATAATTAGCGAATGAAGACAATAAATAAAAAGGAAAATATACAGAATAAAAAGCGAATAAAGAAAAAGAAAAAAAAAGAAATAGAAGGTATAGGATAGAAAGCGGATGGAAGAAATAGCAATGAAATAAAAAGTAAAATGCAGAGAATAAAAAGCGAATGAAATAAAAAGATATAAAATTATAAGCGAATAAAATAAAACAAAATACCAACTTTTTTAATAATTTAAATCGCATTAGCGATTTTCACGGGATGTGTGACGGATACTACGTATTCCCACACCTTACTTCCTGCGTGGAAGTACCGGATATTCTTTCTTTTTCCTAATATAAAAAGTGGAGTTTCTTCGCCGTTTATTTATAATTATTAGGGTTTCCGAATAGTATTTCCAGGTATATAATTAATTGCGCGGGATTTGAGCCTATTAATTCGCCTTCGCCGTAAAATATAATAATAAACACTTTCGGTTTATTCTTTAAGCAGGCATTAATACTATATTATAAAAACGTATTACCCTTAATAAGGTTCTGGTTTAAAATTAATTTACATTTATTTTTAACCCGAAATACATTTTATTTTATTTTATTACCACTGAATTTCGCCGGACAAGGGAATTACTTTTATTACCGGTTGATTATAATTGGCGGGGTATAATTTGTTAAGGCCGGCGGCGCTTAATATATTACCGAAATCCGGGTATTAAGGGCCAAAAGTATTTAAATTAGGCGTTTTTCTATATTATTTAAGTTGGCCGCGAACTTATTATTAATCGTAATAAATGCCCGGGTTATTCTTTTAATAAATAAGCAGCGTTACCGATTTGGAAAGGGCCGGTTATACCTATCCGCCGGCGGGCGCTTAATTATTCTCGTTTGGGTTATTATCTAGGGTGGGGATATTACAGGGTAAATATGGGATACAATATAGTAAGGCATTATTTAAAAATCGAATATATATAAAGGGTTAAAATTATAATAAGAAGTAATAATAAGTATTATAATAATATACATATTCGATTTATAAAAAGGGAGAAAAGGGGGAAAAATAGGCGAGGGAAAATGGTCTGTGGAAAGCCTTTTATATATATTGCCCTTACGGCTAATCCGTTATAACTGCACGTCGTAATATGAGTGGGCCTATGATAATTGTGCTACTTTTATAAGTGACCTAGTTTGACCTCTTATATTTGACAGTTATTAAAAAGACGAAGAGAGAATATATTATTCGGCCAAGCTAAAATCCAAAGGGCTATTTATGGCCCTAAAGCGATTACGGAATTACCTATACGGCGCGCATTTTACCTTTACAATAAACGCGGCTAACATAATATACTAGCTTAATAGTAGTACAGCAAAATAATTCGTTGGTTTACAGGGGCGTGATAAATGCGGCTCCCTTATAGTGCCTATTAAATTACCCGCCAAGCAGTTATGGATAAGTACGTAAAACATCAAAGCGCAATATATGTGCACGGCAGTCGCGCTAACGCAGCTTCTGGGATCGCCGACCGACGTCGGATCACGGTTGGATAATTAGGGCCGGGCTGGGGCGGGAGACCCTATACAAATCCATTGCATTTTGGCCCGGCTACAATCATTCGTGGAAGTGTGGGAATAGAAGAGCATCTTCGTAGATCGCGACAAGGGTGCTTTCAACAAAGCTGTACTGGTCGAAGGTGTGTAGATCTGGCTTTTCCACTTCCCATCGTTGGGAATGCCCAACTATGGGCATTGGAAGAGGGTTTAAGAGCTCGATTGTATATACGTGTGGCACTGAGGTTCGTGTCAAGACCATTAGCGGTTGGACTCCCGGAAAAGTATGATGTAAGACAAAAATGGGGGACAAGATTTCGTATTTGCTCTTTGTGCTAACAAAGTCATGGTAATTATCGTTCTCACACCTGATCGACTACCAGCATCATCCCTATTTAATATATGGCAGGGCAACCCCCATTTCTTGGAGACTGGTGTGGCGCGTTTTGTGGTGCTGACTTCCACTCGCCACACAGTGACGAACGTTGTGGCGCAGCAGGTCCGTGAGCTGCGAACATAATTAGTCATCCAGCCCCCTCCCAAGTTTTCTATATCACTTTCGGATAAGCCGTTGCATAGGGACGTGCCCATCGACACCCAAATCCACTCCTTCCTTGCCGTTACCAAAAGCCCACCCGCAGACCAGGATCACCGTTTCGGCCGTTATCACGCCTCTCTCAACGTGTCACACTAGTCTATGATAGAGTGAAGCCGGTATTTGAGAACGCTCGCTGTCATCACGAATTTTTCCGAGATAGCGATGGATGAGATTGGGAGCGGGAGGGCGGCGAAGCGGGTCCTTATTGTCGTCTCGCGTACAAGCCCTCACTGGTTCAAGGCGTGGACTTCTAGCGAGGAACTGATTACCATTGCACTTGAGCTTATGCAGGAGAAGCAGCTGATTTCACTTGACACCCAAAACGACGCTTCGGTAATCAGATTTCTGGCGAAGGAGAGATGGGATTTGCGAACGTTTATTGTCTTCGACATCTTTCATGACACCTACAATCCCGACGAGGCACACCTTCCAGATCAAAACGACCTGCCGGTTATCTCAGTCTTCCTTGGCCAGAAGGAGAGCACAAGCATCGCAGGCAGACCTATGGCGAACAAAGTCAACAGCGATATCAGAGCTCTTCACAATGCGACTGGTCCAGGCAGTAGGCCGCCTTTCGCTATCGATCATATCGACGGGAAAGTGCCGTTCTACCCCAACCCGCGAACTTCTTGTACACCAATCATCGGGTTGCAAGGGCGGCGTTAAACGCTTACCTTATTACGCACGAGAACTCATTGCGCCAAATGTCTAGCGGGGTGATCACTAGACAGTAGATCAGATGGAACCTCAAATTCAATTCTGCATATGCTAGAAACATCCCTCTTTCATCTAGATTCCAGCTCAACCCATCATCAAATCTGGTCAAATATTTCCAACGACTGTTGGGCGGCTTTACATGGACTCTGGCGTAGGAATGCTGCAAGAACCACAAATGTCGGTGACATCTGGTAGGTAAAATAAGGGTAAAGGAAATTATTAATAAAATTATTTATAAGGGTAAAACGCCAAACGAATATTAATAAATAATCCTAAATAGGCCTAATATTTACCAGGTGGTTAAAATAAAGGTACGTTTTATTAATAATATACCTTTAAAAAATTAAAGATTTTAAATCTTATACGCATTTAATTATATTAATAATATAAGCGTATAAATTTCAAGGTTTTATTTATAAGCCTGCCAGGCGGCCTAAAACCGGCAGTATTAAAAAAAGGAAAAATAATCCTTTATTTAATTAATATTCTTAACCCATTGGTATTAATCCCTTTAATAATCCCCTTTTTTCTTTATCCAAGCCCGTATTTATTAATATGTATAAAAGGGCCAAAAAATAGGCTGGCCAGGGGTATTATAAATATAGGCGTAAAAGCCAATATTTTTAAATAAACCTATGCCTAGGAATATAGCTTTAAGGCTTACCAGGCGCGAGTTATGTTGTTTAATTATAATGGCCAGAAAGCCAATTTAGCCTTAATTATATGGCAATAGGTATACGTTTCTTTAAAATTTAAATATATTGTATAGAACCTTTTCGTATTAAAGAAACATCGAAAAGGGGCGTTAAAAATAATATTAAAAATAGCTTTTATTATAATAATGCGGTGGAAATAGTATTATAATAAAACACGCAATATATTAATTGGGGAGTTTAAAATAAAAGGGAGTAATTATATTATTACTATTATAAATTTAAGCCAAAGGAAAAAAACGTGGAAAAATACTTCGTAATATTTATCCTTAAGGAATAAATATTGGTAAAAAAATGCAGGAAATCCTTATAATTCGACCAATAAAAAAAGAAAGGCCAGTATAGGATTAGGGAAACCCCGTACTGATAAAATCGAAATTCCTATTTATATAATGGAAATTTTAAATTTAAATAATAAAAAAATAATAGTTTAATTTTTTATAAAATAAATCGAGCGTTTTATAAAAGGTTTAAGGAGAATATACTTATAAAAGGGTATCTTAATAGGCCGTAAAAAGGGGAGAACCTTTTAAATAAACAAATCTAAACTGGAGAATTAAATATAAAGGTTATTTTTATCATAGGCCCACCCATATCACAACGTACACACAGCGGGCTAGCCGCGGGACCAATACGTATAAGAAGCTACTTATAAACCATGCCCCCCATCCCAAACCTTTCCCCCCTTTTTCCCTTTTCCTCCTCCGTAAATTAAATATACATATTATAATAGCACTTATTATTACTCATTAATATAACCTTAACCCTTTATATATATTCGATTTTTAGGTAATCCCTTATTATATTTTATCCCGCACCTATCCCGTAACGCTTTTATTATAAATAATAACCCGAATAAAAATAACCAGGCTTTCGTTGGCGGATAAATATAATAAACCCTCCCTAATACGGTAACATTGCTTATCCACCAGAAAATAACCCGGGTATTTGCGACCATTAATAATAAGTCCGCCGCCGAGTTAAATAATATAGAAAAACGCCTAATTTAAATGCTTGCGGCCCTCGATACCCGGATCTCGGCGGCGTAATAAACGCCGCCCGCCCTAATAAACCATAACCCGCCGGTTATAATAATCCCGTAATAAAGGTAACTTCCCTGGCCGGCGAAATTCGACGGTAATAAAATAAAATGGAAAATATTCCGGATTAAAATTAAATATAAATTAATCCTAAATTAAAACCTTATTAGGGGCAATATATTTTTATAATATAATATTAACGCCTGCCTAAAATATAAACCAAAAATCCTTATTATAATGTTTTACGGTAAAGGCGAATTAATAGGCTGGAATCCCGCGCAATTTATTATATATTTAAAAACGGTATTCGAAAATCCTAATAATTACGAACGAACGGCGAAAAAGCTTTATTTTTTATACCAAGCGGAAAGGTAATCGTTTCCAGCCTTTTATTCCTAATTCGAATAATTCCTAATAAACGTAGGGGGCGTTATATAAAACGATTCCATTAAACTTATATTATTAAATAAAATAATATACCAACGCCTTCGCCTAGCGTTAATATCGGTTTACCTCTTTAACTTTTATTAAAAATAGGTTCGCATAATTATTAATATTACGTTTCGCCTGGACTTAATACTGGGTAAAAAAAAAAGTAATATATTAATAATATACCAATTGTATTTTTAAAAGAACCCGGACACCCTAATATTAAGGGTAAACGCCATAAGTTTTAAATTAAAGGATAAACCATACCGCGCCAAATGGGTAATCGTAATTAAAATAAAGCGCCGGCGTAAAAAAGGCCAATATATTTGGTATAAATTAAATAACCATTTTATTTTAAAATATAAACTAGCCCCGGCCAAATTAATTAAAAAGGTCCGGATTAATACCGTGGGCGTAATGCCTTACCCGGGGGCGTTAAATAAAAATAAAAGGGAAAATAAATTAAAAGGGTAATTTTTAAGCGTAGGCGTACCTAAAAACCGTTAATACGGAGCGAGATAAGAAAGGGAATAAAGCGGATAAACGGTACCCCTTTTTTAATAAATATTTATTTAAATGGGATTTATTTTACCGACGTTTTTATTAATAACGGGTGTTTATATTACGGCGCGATTTATAATTCCCTTATTATTAAACTTCGCCTCCCATATATTCCGGTACCCGCCAAAGTATTAATATACGCGTCCGCATTATCCGCGCAATAAAAAACTATAATAATAAAGGCGGTATATATAAATATTAATATTAACGGGTAATTTTAATATTATTTTTATTACCCCGTCCCGAATCTTTTATATTTAATAATATTAAATAAGCTATGGTACGAAAAAAAAGTAATCGTATATAAAGCGGTAAAAAAGCGGATTTATATTAATAGGGCGAACCTTTTTATAAGGGAAAAAGGGTCGAGGGATACCGTTTTAATAAAGACGTAATTAATTAATATCGCCTTTTTATATATTATAACGTATAAAATAAAAATAAATAACCTAATATTATTCGCGATATCCCTATATAATATTAATAAATAATTAAAGGTATTAATGGCCAAGCCATTCCGGCCACCTAATAAATTAAAAGGATTAAAAAACGTATTCGAACTTAATAAAGAATAAGCATTACCACCTTACCGCGGTTCCGTAAACCATATAATAAAATTAGTAAAAAATACTAAGGGAAAGGACCCGTAAATATTATAAAATCCGATTTACGGTATATTAAGGGAGGAATTACTGGTTTTATAAAAAACCCTAACGGAATTATTTAATAAGGGTTATATAAGGGCTAATAGCTTTTTTATACCCGCCCCGGTATTTTTTATTAAAAAGCCGGGGGGCGGGTTATATTTTTATTATAATTATAAAGGGTTAAACGCGGTTATACGCCAGGACCATTACCCCTTACCGCTTATTTATAAAACATTACGGATTTTAATTAAGGCGCGTTAATTTATTAAGGTAAATATTAAAACCGCCTATTATAAATTACGCGTTTACCATAGGGATAAGTAAAAAATAATATTCGAAACCCGTTTCGGTTTATATAAATAAATAATAACCCTGTTCGGCCTTAATAGTACGGGAGTATTATTTTAATAATATATTAATAATATATTATGTAAATTTCTTAATATATTTTATACGGCGTATATAAATAATATACTGGTTTATTTAAACGGTATAAAGCGAAATTATATATTAAAGGTTCGCCATATTATGGAAAGATTCCGTAATATAAACCTTCGATTAAACCCAGCCAAATATATTTTTATAATAAAAAAAATAATATACCTTGGGTTTATTATAATAATAAAAAAGGGAATATACGCCGACCCGGAGAAATTACGGGCCATACGCGAGTGGGAAAAGCCCATAACCGTAAAAGGGGTCCGCGGCTTTTTAGGCTTCGCTAATTTTTATAAAAAATTTATCGATTAATTTCTTAATTTAAAATTCCCGTTTTCCGCCCTTTTTAAAAAGGAAAAAGGGTTTTATTAAGGCTTTATCGAATCCGAAGCGTTTTAATAATTAAAAAGGGTATTTATAGCCCCCCCGGTATTAATATAATTCGACCCGGCGGCGGAAACGGTTTTGGAAGTTAATAATTCAGGGTGGGTAATAGGCTTTTATCTTTTCCAGCGGAATAAAGCGGGAACGCTACGCCCCGTGGCCTTTTTTTTCTAATAATTAATACCCGCCGAATATAATTATAATATTTATAATAAAGAATTCCTGGTTATAATAAAAAATATTAAGGTATGGAATATAAAACTCCGTAATATAACCGGTGTATTCCGGGTACGCTTAAATTATAATAATTTACGGTATTTTATAATTAAAAGGCATTTATTAAAATACCAGGTCCGCTGGTAAGAGTAAATATATTGGTATTATTTTTAATTAAAATTCCGCCCCGGCCGGTTATTCCTGGCGCCCGATATATTATTACGGCGGGATTAAAATATACCGAAGGAAAAGGGAAACGAGCGCCTTACCGGCCGTAATCTTTAATTAGTTTAAAATAATTGGCTGCCGGCGGCCATATATAATCTGGGGGCCCTCCCGAGCCCGCTATTCGAAAACGCTAAGTTTTAAGAATTATAATCCGTAATAATATAATATAATAATTAATACGAAATTATACGGAAGGTAATTAAAAAAGGGGAGCGAGCGTTCCCCCCGAATATAAAAATAAAGGTTTTTATTATAAAATACTCCCTCGGACCCGAGGGATATCTGCGCTTTAGGGACCGGCGTTAAATACCAGCGTGGGAGTAATTATAAACCGCCTTTATTTAACGGGCTTACGATTTTATAATTACCGGCCACCCAAAACGCGACGGAATAATAATAATATTATTTTATAATTATTTTTGGCCGGGTATAACCTATATGGTACGCCGTTTTATACGTAATTATAATATATGCGGTAGGACCACCGTATAAAGAAACCAAAAAAAGGGCTTAT
>JAKWBI020000821.1:0-19040 GCA_022664585.2 Zalerion maritima | reverse complement strand
TTATTATTATTATTATTATTATTATTATTATTATTACCCCTTTATTTTGGTAAAATAATAATATCCGCCTTTACCAAGCCCTAAAACTATCTTTTTAATTATACGTCCACGATATACAAATTCGTAAAAAAAATCTTTATTAATTCGGAGAACTTTTTTTCCCGGCATACCAGGAAAGGTTTGCCGGATTATTGCGCGGTATTTTCGGGCTTTTTAGAGTTTTTTATTATTTATATTTACGCCTGCGCTTACGATTACGCGCGGTTCGAAAAAGGAAAAAGGGCGATCGAGTTAAGTATTATTATTATTATAACGAGGAGGAATATAATAGTTTATCCGATATTTTTATGGTTAGGATTAAGGTAATTTGGGAAGGGGGGGGGGGGGGGGGTGGCATATACTTCGTTAATAAATTCGAGCTATTTTAGCCGTTCGGTCGTTAAAAAAGGCTGGAAATTCGGGTTTTTATTATCCATTATAAAAAGTTTATAAAATGGTGGGGGAAAAGATTATTAACCTTTTTTTAAAATTAATATTAATTAATAGCGGATGGCTGGTGGCAGGGTATTTATAAATTATAATTAGGCCGGAATTGCCCTTTTTTTAAATCGACCGTATATTGGAGAGGTCCAATTTAAGGGTATAAATAATAGGTATTAATAATGGGTATTATTTTCGGCATTATTAAATACCTTAATAAAATACTTTTATGGGAAAATTCAGGTATTTATATATATACCTTGGTCCCTAATACGGGATTTATATTAAATAAAATATAAGAATATCCGCAAACCTGGAAAGCCACCGTAGGTATTAAAATTTAGGAGATAAGTATTTAAAGAAAACCCTAAATAATAATAAAAAAAACATATTAATAAAATAAACTAGAATATTTCGGAAATAAATAAAATAATTATATTGGTAATTATTATATTAATAAATACTGGATAAAAGTATAATTATTTAATATTAAATGTTTAATATTACCCGTATAAAAGAAAGGCGTATAAGGTATAAACCTTATTATATATTTAATTATAAGGTATATTTTGGTATTTTATATATTTTATCCCTAATTATTAAAAAAAAACATTATAAGTAGGATTATTATTATATATATATTTTATATTAAAAATTTATATAAGGTTAACCTTATCCCTTTAAATGTTTTTATATTTAAGGCTAATTATTATTCGGATTAATTTTATTATAATCCCGTCCGTATTTTTTTATACTTATTTATTAATAATAAATTATAATTACCCGTAATTTTTAATAATATTTAGCTCCGTATTATAAACCGCCGCCGCGGTATAATATATAAATATATTACGGGCGATTAATTATATTTCGTACCCGTGGTCGCCCGCTAATAAGCGTAATTCCTTATTAAATTCCTTAAACCTAAATTCCTTAACGATCTTTAAAATATATTAATACGGCCCTATTTGGTTAACCAGGTGGGTTTGGGTTTTTACTTATTTCCGGGGGTATTATACGGGCTATTATTATAATTACTTAAAAGCGGCGTAATTCCGTTATATAATAATAAATTATTATTTATAATATTATTAATATTTAATGGATTTTTAATGGGAACCGAAGTAATATAAATATTAATATAATCGGAGTTATTATTAAAATGGTAATAATTATGGTGGATTTTAACGACGGAATTAAAATTTATATAAAGCTGCTTATAATTATTCTTTATATTATTATTAAAAACGGGGCCGTACTTTATTTTATTTATATTAAATTTATAATCCGATAATTGGATTAGGATAAACCTAATCTGGTAAATATCGATTATATTTCCATTTATAAGTCCCGGGATTTAAAAGATTATTAATAATTAATATAATAAGGGAGGAATCGTAAGTATAGGGCCCCGCCAAAATGTATAAGCCAAAATATTAAAAATTCTATTAACTCGTATATAAATATCGCCGTGCTTATTATAATTGGCGCAGGATCGGGGATTAGCAAGATTATAAATGCATTTAAAAAGATCGATCTTTAATGTATTATTTAATAAAATTAGGTCGGGCGGCCTATTTTATAAAGCTTTACGCCGGCAACCTATGCACGAATAAATTACCGAATTATTATATAAACCGTAATAAGCATTAGGGGTATTACTTCGCCGATTATTCGCAAGGGGTTAAAAATATAAGGGGACATTTAATAATATTATAATAACTGGTCGGTAATATATTAAGAGAAATCGTTAAGAAAAAAAAAATAAAAATAATAATTATTAGGATATTTTATTAAATGGTATAAAATTTAATATTGGTTTTTTAAATTTAAATATATAAAATAAGTAAAAAGTGGGTTATAAATATTAATGGGATGATTATAGGTAATATTAAAATTTATTAATATATAAAGTAAAAGAATAAATATAAATGCGATTATAAGGGAGAAAACGGTGGGAGGTAAAGTATAATATTAAAGGCCAAAAAAATAAGGTAGGAATACTTATTAAATTTTATAAAGTTAATATTAATATATACTGGTATTAAAGGTATTTTCCTTGCTTATTATCTTTTCTTATAAGCCTTACTTTATTACTATTAATATTATCGATATATATTTTTACTGGCGTAAATATATTTATTATATTAATTATAAATCCCCGCCATAAGGCCGTGGACCTGGATAAATCGCCGGTTAATAAAGTATTTGGACCGCCCGGAATTTATTATTGGTATTTTAAATATTACGCCATTTGGGTATAAACCCTACGCCTTAAAAAAGCGGCGAGGCCGTAAGGTGCCCACCTTAGTTTAGGTGGCCCCGAGCTAAAAAAAGTAAAGCCTAAAAATACTACCATTAAAAATAAACTCGCGGTATATTAAGGGTGGGGGGTTATTCCATATATTATAACCGTTATACAGTATATCCATATTTTCGAGCTGGCGGCGGCGGCGGTATTATAAAAACTCGATGGTAGGCTCGGTATACTTATAGGATTTGGACGGGTAAAGCCTCCGTACCTAAGAATTAAAATGGTTTTGCCTATAAAGCCGTAATTAATAAAGCCTACTTTTTATATAATATTTTTTAACCAAACCATAAATAAACCCGAAAACCTTAAATATAATTATAAAAAGGGATTGGTTAACGAAAAAAAATTAAATAATAAAATAATTAAACCCGGAAATAAAAAGCCCAAAATTAACTCCGCCTTAAGCCATTTCGCCTTTACCTTTATTATCGATTAGATTAAAGCTTATATTAATAAAATAAAAACCCGCCTTTACGGCCAGATTACGGACCTCGGCTAATAATTAAACGCCTTTATAAACCGTATTAATTTATTTTTAAATACATAAGACCGCGCTTTTAATAACCGTTCTCGCGATATTTTAAAAATAATATTTTAAAAGCTAAATAAAAATACCCAGGGCCTGTTTACCGAGCTTGTTTAAACACATTTTAATTAATGCTTAATACCTATTATTTTAAAGCGAGCCACTATTACCATAAACAGCCACCTATCCTTTATTAACGCTTACATATCCGAGTTTATAAAAAATAAGATTACCGGTACCGTGCCTAATACCGTTTCCCGGGCTTTTTAGAATACCGATACTGGTAAAACTATTACTGGGAGCATTAATAATGCCAAATTATCCAAAATTACCGACCACGTCTAAAATAAACTTAACTCTCGCATTTTCTCCGTTTTTAAAAATATGGCCGATCTTATTATTTAATAAGCCCAGCGCGAATTCGATTAAAAATTTACATAAATTATAAAACGTTTTAAATATATTATTCGTTTTAAGTCCGTAAAGGCCGACCACCTTATCGGTATGGTTAAAAATTTACAAAAGACGGTTAAAATAATGGCCAATATTTAATTATAATTAAAGGATAAGATTTTTAAATTATAATAAAGGCAAATAATAAGCCCGTAAATAATTGCCGGGCCTATTATACCGTACCAAAATCAGGTGGCCCTAAGGCCAGCTTTTAATCCTACCCTTAAAGGTAATATTAAAAAAATTAATTTATTAATGCGAATTTTAAAAAAATATAAAAATACACTGGTCCATTGGCTTCGGAATAATTTCCAAAATAAAGTTTTTAACCATTATTATTAAAATATTAACCCAGGCTTTTTTACCTAGGTTACGCCTTTGGTTTAGCTCTCCGTGGCAATTACGCTAACGGGGCACATCAACCGTGGCAGGCTTCGCGAAAAAATCGCATGGCTGGAAACGCTAATTCGGAGTTTCGATAACAATCTAGGGCCTAATCTTAATAACCAAACCCGCAATATTACGCCCAATATAATAACTCTTATCGTTGGCCGCATCGAGGGTATTTTCTTCGAAATTATGCGCCAGGCGTTATAAGACCCGATTCTTAAGGTGCTCTCTGGTCTAATTATAACTGGTAACCGGATTATTTATATTATAATAGGAGGGCCTATATAGCCGGCACACTTTAATTAGCGCCAAATACAGTACCAGGAACCTTTTCAGGCCCGGTACGAGTAATATGCCCAGTATTAATATAATATTCCTTAGCACCAATAGGTCCAGTACCAGTATAAGGGTTCTTAGGGACCGCAAAAATAATATTAAAAGAATTATTATTAAATAAAACGGAAAAACGCTAAATATAAAATGGGTAAATGCATTTATATTATTACGGTTACTTTTTTACCATAAGCAATATACTTCGGGTAATATATCCATATTTTTTATTTTTCTCCTGGTAAGGTAATAAAAGATAAAGGGGCGCTAATTTTAAGGAGGTTTCTCTTCGAGGCCATAAAAATAAACGTTTTAGGAATCACCCAATTAATAATACAGGCCTAATAAAGAAAATATAAAAATATAATACTAAAAAAGTCCGTTAAAGGCGAGGGAATAAATTAATATAAATAAGAATATCCGGATAATATTAAGGGATATTACAAATTATAATTAAATGCCTTACGGACTTTGGCCAAAAAGAAAATAAAAATAATATCTAATAATATAATAATGGCCGCGAATATTATATCCCTGCGAAGGAATAACGGGGAATCGCTGGCTGCTTTTATTAATAGGGCGGATAAAATAAAAAAGCGGTGCCTAACGAAATTACAAAAGCGGTTAAATATTAATTTATTAATATATATATATAATAAAAAAATCGATTATAATTTAAAAATAAGGGTATATAATAAACTTATTAAATATATATATAAATCGCAATATTACTGGGTAAAAAAAATAACTTGGACGTTTAGGCCTGCCAATATAATATTAAATATATTAAAAAATAAAGTCGAATAATAAAGTAAAATTATTTGCAGTTCGGGTAAGGTATTAATCCGGAGGAAATAAACCTAAAGGAGGGTATTATTAAAATCGCGGTTAAAATTGCTGGGTCATTTTCGTTCGATAAAAAAAAAAGGATAAAATTATTAAAATAATACCGTTAATTATATTATACTATTAACCGGCGACTTTTATTTTCGTTCCGAAGCTTAAAGCCTAAAAATGCCCATACCATAATAATTCCAGTTTAAAATTATAAAAGGCAAAATACAGGATAAATTAAAAATTGCCTAAACCCATCCGTTTATTTAGGTTAAATATAAAATAAAAATACCTATTATATCGACGCCTTATAATCGAAAACGCCGGACTTAATCTCCGAGGAAAAAAAACTCCCTCCTTAAGGCTTTAATATTATTTAAATCCCTTATAGGCTTAATCTTTAAACTTTATTTTACCGGTACAATTACCAATATATAATATTAAATTTAAAACCATTATCCTTAATTTTCTCGGTATTTTCCTTTTTTATTATCGCTTTTTACTTTTCTATATTCTTAATAATTAAACCGATGGGAATATTCTGCTTTCCGTTTAGGGCTTTTTTAAACTGCTTTTTTATTATGGCACATTTCTCACCCACTTTAAATAGCTTGGCCTTGGCGCGGTTAACGCATTCGGTTTTAATCTCGAGCTTAAATTTAAGGTAAGTATTATTAATAAAGGCGTCGAAAAATTTCTGCTTTAATTTAAGAATAATAACCTAGGCGTTTTTAAGCTCGATATCGTGGGTAAAAATATAATCCTTTAATTTATTAATATAAAGGGCGAGGTGCTGGTTTATTATAAGGATAGGGCTATTATAATTCATAAAGCTTTAAAGGAGGCTGGGTATGGGTTAAATAAAAGTAATACGGTCGCCAAAGTTGATTATGGCGGTCTTAATAGTATTATAAGCGGCCAAAAAATTATTATACCTTTTTTTAAAAAGGGTATGGCCGCTTAAAAGCTCGGCGTAGGTGGGTTGGCCTAATAAATCTTACCGGGTTAGCTTATAATAAGGTAATATAAAAAATAAGCGAAATGGGAATAAAATTTTAAAAGCCTACCGAGCTGGACCTAAACCTTAAACGCATTATATTAAAAATCGCCGATTAAAAAATGATTAAAGGTATTAAAACGAAGGCATTAATCGTTTATCGTATTAAGGGATCGAAAGTATTTTGGTATTTTATTAAATAAAAAAAAAAGCAAACTATAAAATATTAGCCTAAGGTAAAAATTAAATAAAAAGGTATTTAAAAACAGGTAGGGAGAAATTAATTATAATAATACTTCGGGGTAAAATAATATAAGCATCGGTAATATATATTAATCGCGAAATACTAATTATAATACCTAACCTGCCTATTGGCCGTAAATTATTCTCTTGCCTTTTATACTCCTACCAATATAAATATTTCCTCCCCCTTTTCCCTAATTATAAAATCTCGCATTTATATATTTTTATACTAGGCTTTATAAAAGGAGTTAATTTAAAAAACCCAAAAAGTCTTTCGGAATGGTCTAATAACCTTTTAATCTTAAATTAAAATTCATTTTATTAAATTTAAATATTTTATTATTATAAAATACTGGTAGTATATATCCGGGTTACCGCCCTTTTTTAATCCTTATTTTTATATTTTTTATCCTTTTAATCCACCTTATCGAGCTCCGTTACTTAATATGGGCCCTTTTATATACTCGGTTAGGTATTATTCCCATATAAGTATTTCCCTTTCCCAATACTTTTAAATATTATATTATTATAATATTAATAAACTTAAATATATAATATAATATATATTAATAGGGGAGCGAATAAAGCTTTTACCTTTTTTTTTTTTTTCGGCTTTTCCTTACCATATATACCATTATATTTATTATTTCCCAAAATCCCTTATTTTTTTGGTTTATTTTATTCGCGGGTGGTTATATTTTTATTACCCTACTGCTTTCCTTATTACTCTCCTACCCTTTTATTTTTTTTTTTAATAATTAAAATTAAATTCGGTATATAAATCGGGGATTATAATATGGTTATATTTTAAGCTGCGTTTAAAAGTCGGTCGTAAAGGCTTATGCTTAATCTTTATGCTAAAGTTCGTGCTTAAGCTTATATTTTCCAACCTGCTCCCATTTATCTACCGTAATAAACCGACCCATATCCGTGCCTATATATCGGCCTTTAATTATATAATTATACATTGGTTTAAACTTTATTTGGCGTATAAAATAAATTTATGCGCTCGTCTTCGGGTGCCAAAAAGGATAATCCCATAATTAAAATATTAAAATTTCCAACGTTTACCGAATTATTTTGCCTATCGTTAATAAAAAAAGGGCCATAAAAAATAATACCATATATATTATATTATCGGGTATAATTATTTATCCATCGACTTTTTTCTTTTTTACCCTTATACTTTCGCCAGGTTTGGTTATAAATCGGCGGCGCTTCGGTATTTAAGGCGTATTGGTTTACCATTTATTAAATTATATTTCGGTCTGGTGGATAATTATTTTTACCATTTCCCTTTTTAATTTTACCGTATATCCTTTCCTTACTAATATACGGGTTTAATTTTAAAGGTATAATATTTTCGCGCCAATAAATAAGGGGAATATTAACCGGAGGTATTTCCGGCCATATTAGTAAAATAAAGGTTAATTTTTTTATATAATACCGGTATAGGCAATCCGTATACCCCGAAAGCGTAATAAAAGAGGAATTATAATACGATTGGGTATTTAGGATATATTGGATAAAGGACCATTATTATTGGATTATAGTAATTTATTACTGGATTATAAGGGATTATTATTAAATGTCGGTATTTTGGTAACCAAATAGGCGTTCGAGCTAATTAATATAAAGGTTAATTACGTCGATGATATATATTAGGGGATTTAAATTAAAATAGGGAATTGGATAAGAACCAGGGGTAATAATAAAGGAAAAATAAGAGTTATTTTTTAAGTACACCGGACCGTGTTAAATACCTTAAAAAGCCATTTGGGTATAGGCTTAAAGGCTGGACGCGATTATTTAATATAATTAAAAAACGAATAAATATTTTATTATAAGGATAGCGACCGGGATATTAATTATAATATTATTATTATTTTTATCCTCGCTAAACTGGTCTTTAAAGGCTATAGAACTGGGAACCGGTCTATCGGTTATTAAAATATTAAAAAATAAGGAAAATATCCTATTAGTTATATTATTAAAATAAGTGCTACTACCCTTATAGGCTTTTAATATTATTAACGGTGCCAAATAAGTATAAGGCCGAGGTTAAAAATTCCTAGGGTAAATTATATATAAGATTTTTATAATGCATTATGGTAAAGGTAAATTGGATTTTTAAAAAAAGGCTGGCATTAATATTAAAATTGGGAGGTATTTATATAATAAATAATTATGGTAATATTAAAAAGGTTTACGGGACATTTAATATAAATAAATAAAATAAAAGTTTATTTATATATAAAAATAAATAAAGTAATAAAAAAAAAATTTTACTTTATTTTTTATTTAAAGCCGGGCCAGGATAAGTATATAAATATAAGAGCGGAATTTGGAAGGGGAAAAGGAGCAAAATATAAAGGCAGCAGTAGGATATAAAAATAATAATAGGGTACGAAGGTAAAAAAAGGGTACGGAGGCAGGAGCAGAATATAAAGGCAAAAGCAGGATATAAATATAAAAGCAGGATATAGACGCAGGAGCAAGGTACGGAGGCAGGAGTAAGGTACGAAGGCAAAAGCAGGATATAAAGCCAGGAGCAGGATATAAAGGCAGGAGCAAAATATAAAGGCAGGAGCAGGGTAATATTTTAATTTTATAATAATTTATATATTATCCTCCTTAAATTATTTATATATCCCAGCACTTTTACCATTTTTTTTTTTTTTTTTTCTCCGTAGTATTATTACCTCGTCGATTACTACCACTTTTATTAAAGCTTAAAGCCCTTCTTTATATATATAATCTCTATTAAATAATACCTTAAAATATTTCTAATATTAATATTAGGAAAAACCTAAAATTAACAGTACCCGCTTTTTATAAAAAACCGTCGTTTATTAATTTAAATTCCTTTTTAATAATTTATTTTATAATTTACCGCTTATTTTTCAATAATACACTTCCTTACCGTGCATTATTACCTTGTATTTTTTGTTTTTTTAATATTATTTAATATACTAATCTTATTCATTTCTTTTATACCTAACCTTGGCGATCCTTTCTTATTTCCTTCTCCCTAAATCTACCAACCCCCCTTAATAATTACGGATCCCGCCCCTTATTTAATAAATTAAATTTCTCGAATTATGGTTAAAATAAACGGCGCGTATATTAATTTAATACTTATTATATTTCGAAAAAAATAGCAGTATAAAATATATATAAAAAGGTGAATAATTGCCAATTTGGCATTATATAAGGATATAATATCCTGAATATTATAAAATTCGGCTTGGCCAAAAATATTACCCTATTAATAAAAAAAAACCAGGAAAAAATACTGGGGTCGATATTAAGGCCGGCCGGATTATTTATATTACGAATATAAAAAAGGGCCTGGCGGATATTTTGTATATTTAATATATACGGGTTACTTTATACCGCCGGAAATAAGATTAATATAATATTATAAATATTAAGGGAGACCGATATAATATGGGCATTATCCATATTACGCAGCAGATAAAAAAGGAGCACGGGGATGATAGTAAGGCTTCGTTGGCTTTATTAATTTATACCACTGGCGATACCGGACGAATTAAAATAATCTTTTTTAATACCTGTTTGGTTTATAGGTATCGGCATATAGTATACCCCGTAAAAGCGCTTATTATTAATTAAGCCGGGCAAACTGGAAAGGGGCTTAAAATATCCGTAATTGGTAAATTTAGCCTGGGGCTTATAATAATAAATATATAACCCACCAAAGTTATAATAATTAATCTATTACCTAATATTAACGGCGGCCTATATATATACCGTAATATTTTTAACGCCCAGGCTTACCAGCTCGCATATAATAAACTCCATTTATAATATATATATAGGTTAATTTTCGTTTATATCGGGATTAAAATATAAAAGTATAGTAAATAGGGCCTTATCGATTATTAATATAATAAACTTAACGAGATCGATAATACTCGAACGATTTAATAATATTAAAAATAAAATAGGGGTATAATCCATAAATAATGGGATTAAAACCAATCGAGGTAAATCGGTATATATTAAAAAACCCTGGGCTTAGTAATACCGTAACCTAAGGCGATTATTATATTGGGTTATTCGAATTATAATATTACGGGATCCGTGGCTTAATTTAAATAATAAGGGTACTTGGTTAAGCCTAAAATAAGGTGTACGCGGGGTTGGCGGTGTCTTATAATTCTGGCCTAAAATAACCGATAATATTAATAATATCGCCGAGCCGCTATTATTACCGTTACGGTTTCGAGCGAGGCCAATATCCGCCAGCAATATAGGCAACTTTTTATAGTAAGGCGTTTCTGGCTGGCGTTACCGAATAACTGCGCGCTAAATCCGCTACGCTTTTACCATTTCCGCTATCGGGTTATAAACGGGAGTATAAAAGTGGATCGCGTTAAATAAATGGCCTTACTTTTAAAAATAGCGAATTATAAGGAACGACGCATTAAATATGGCGTTTACGCCAAAAGCTTTCTTTATACCGCTTTTTTGGCTTAAGGAAAAGGTTAAAGGACTGGGCGGGTGGCCGGCGGGGAATATATTGGCAAATCTATTAATACCGGGGACTCCGCTCCGGCCTAAGTATATATTATAAACCGAATAGGAATTATAACCGAAATTATAAAAGGAAAAAATATTAAACTTGGAATATAATAAATCGTCCAGGTAATTGGCCAATGCGCGAACCCTGCATATTTTACCCGTTATAAACTCCAATATAGGCCTATTATTATTACCCTAGCGCGCCGGCGATATTATAATATATACGGCGTATAATCCGCCGTCGCGACCGCCCCGCCCGGCCATTTGGTTTAATTATTTTAATTTTTCGAAAAATATAATTATTATAATATACCGTAGCGCAGGTATATTAACGCCGTTTATTATAACGGCGGTGGAAAATATTAAGCATAATTTACCCTTAAAATTTAAATATGGTAAAAATATATAATTAAAATTACCGAAATCGTAATTTTAAAATGTTTTGCTTTCCGATTATAAAGGACGGGCGTCCGAGTTGGTGGCGGGGGATAAGGTTTTAAAACTTAATAATAAATATAAGGCGTTAATAATTTTACGTGTTTATAATAGGGGGGTTTGGAAAAAAACCAATACCCGCGTGGTTAAACCATAAGGGATAGCCGCCGTAATACCGCCGAAATATTAAAAAAGGGCTTATAAAACCTGGGCGATATTTTTTATATTATCCAAAGGGTTAATATTATAATGCAAATTATTACGGCGAATTGGCTTATATATAATAATGCACCGGAACCCGGCGGGAATAATATTATATTTTACCGATTCGGATAAATTACCTATAACGGTATTTTTAACGGCCTTGGTAAGGGTAATTTATTTAAATAAGGGCAATATAGCGGTATAAATAATCCACCGGGGTATACGCGCAAATAATTTAAGGTTTTTAATAAACCCCGGTTTTTAAAAACCCGCGGTTTTTTTTATAGCCCCATTAAAAGCCTATATATTGGCCGTAAAAAGGGCCTTATAATACTCCTTTAATATAACCCGGTTAATAAAGTATTAATCCATTCTACGCCTTACCTAATATTTAAACGTGGTTATTTCCACCGCCTCGGGGGTAATTATCACGTAAGGCGGTCCGCCGGTATTAATTATAACCCTTTTATTTGGCGGGAAATTTTATTAATTAAAAACCTCTGTCCGAATACCTATACCGCGGATCGAGTCGGCCAGCCCATATAAAAGGGTAATAAAGGGCATAATTATAAGCGTAATACCATTATTACGGGCCCCGCCGGCAAGGGTATAAAGCATATATATTAAAATTTTACCGCTTTTGGTGGGTATAATTACGGCGCTATATATAAAGCCTATAATTAAATGGGTCACCGTTTTAAATTACTTTAACCGTAATTTAACCTTTTTACTACCCATCGCCATATATATAAGCTAATACTTATTGGCGTTAATTATTTTATCGTAAAACCTAAGTTTTATAACCTGGTTTATTTATTAAATCTTTATATTAATCATTACCGCGGGAATGGTAACGCTTCCGGCGCCGGGTAATAATAATTTAGGCCGTATATTAGGCTTCAGTACCATGGTATTATTACCGAATTAAAAAAACCTATATATTATTTCGCTATTAATACGGAAACCTACTTTAATATCGATATTATATTTAAATATAAAATCGGCGGACGGATTAATATAGCGTACGCTTTTAAACGCGGATAAATACCCTGCCTAACGGGGACCGTATTCCGATATTTCGCCGAATAGGGTATCGCAACCAATATTTCTTATATTAATTTTTTACCTATTAATAGCCTCCCATACCAATATTATAAGGTGGCGGAATAAAAATGGGTTAATACGAACCCCGAAAAATTCCGCCGTCGTTTATTTTATCGCGTCCCTTAAATTATTTACCGTAATCGGCTTTTAATAATCGAGTTATATTTTAAACGCGGCGGCGATCACCGTACTATTTCCTCCGTGGCCTTTATCTCCGGGCCCATTATTTATTTTCGACCCTTTATTCCCCTTACCGTAGGCCAATATTATATCCTGCTTTTCCTCGGCCTCCAAATCGGTAATATCGTCTTCCTCTATATCCCTAAACGCGTGCGTAAGCAATTAAATATTACCGCCGTCCTTGGCGCTGGCTTTAATGGCGGCCGCCCTATCGTTTTTAAATATTATATAATTATCGTGGCCGTATAAGAATGGGTTAAAAATAAAATGGTTATTAAAATATACTCCGCAGGTTTATACGGCAGGAATAATAAACCATATATAATAAAAAAACAGGTTAAAAAAACACTTGGGCATATATCTCTATATAATCTTACCATTTATAATTTGGCTGGCCGTTTTATAATATAACGGTATTAAATATAAACCGTTATTTTTTTAATAAATATTACATAACCCATTAACCCTTTCGTCCGTCCTTATTATTAAAATCGTTAATTCCATTATCCGATTAGGGTTTCCGTTAATAAGGTAAATAATAATAATAAAATAAATTAACCACGCTCGCATTTTTTTAAAAAACCGTTTGGCCATCCTTTTATTTAATTTAAATCCCGTACCGTTCGCGTTAAACCAAAGGGGCTTTAAATCGGCGCGGCGGAGTAGGTTTTAAAATATAAAAGCCAATAAGGTACCTTATAAAATATAGGAATTATGGTTAATAAAATCGCCGCCGTATATAATATTATTAAATATATTAATAAACCCCGCTAAAATGGTCGGTACGTTTAAATATATTCCGTATATTATAATCTTGCGGTCGGATAAAACGGCGGGGAAAGTATTAAACGCTAATATTTTTTATAATTCGGTATTAAGCGTAATAATAAATTAACCCACGCCAATTTTAAGGGTTTCGGTAAATAATTTATTAATTCCCAATTAAATATATTTAAACTACGGTCCCCATATGGTGAACACCTAATTAATATCCGCGAAAAATATAAAAAATATTATATTCCGAATATAATAAAATATAATAACGGGTATGGGCGATTATAATATATCCGTTTCCGAATACCAGATCCTAAACCAGCTGGTAAGCGGGGCCCTAAATAAGCCTACTTTTTTAAATATTATACCCGTAAAGGGGTCGGCCAGGGATTTGCATTTTGTAAAAAAGCCGAGCGGTATTTATATATGGGGGGGCGTTAATCGTAAGGGGTTTAAGGCAATATTAATGCTTTATAATATAATTAAACTGCGTAAAACGAAAGAAATGCCCGATATTGCCTTATTTTAAACGGACGACCGCCTTATCACTTTAAACGTTATTATAATAAGGCACGGGATGGTTGCCATAAAAGAATACTTTAGTTTACGGTCTCCTATACGGGATTCGAAAGCGCTTATAATAAATTGTATAATGGCTAATATAAGGGCTGGGATTTTAAATATATCCCGCTTATAAATATACTTATTATATTCCGGGAAAAGGCTAATAAATTACTTGTAGGCGGTGGCCAGCGGTATTTTAGGTAAAAGTAATATTAATGTATATTGGCCCTTCGGTTATTACGGTAGGTATATTTACGGGATACGGATGGACGGGAAATCTGGTTATGGGGTTTTTTATCGCTAATTAAAAAACAGCCGCAATATATATAATATGTATTATAAAAAAATGCCGCAATAAACCCGCTTTATAATATACTGGAGTAATAATCCGTACTGCTTGCCTACCCCGTCCGCTATTAATATTTTAAAGGCCGTTAAATCGATAACGAAATATCAAATATTCTACCCCGCTTATATATTAAAATTATATTAATAATAATAATGGACCTCCGGTATAAGGTGGCCAAGGAAAAGGGGGGCATAGAATTGGAAATATACCGAAAAGATAAAGTTATTTTTATTAATACCGTTAATTAATTCCGTAAATGGACCCGTTATAAACTGGTATAAAGGTATAAGATTTATTTTGCAATCGAAAAGGCCAGAAACGCTTTCGGGCGTGGTAATTAAAGGTGCTAAAATAAACTGGTATTTCGCTATATAATCGTTAAAGCTAAGCTAAACCAGAAATAGGTTATTTATTATCCAGCTTTTTAAGAGCGACGGTAGCGCCGGCTCGGCCTCGCGGGGCGTCCGCCAAAGCATTTCTATAAAATATACCACCTTTATTTCGAAAAATAATGTATAATCCTTTTCGGTTGTGGTAATATTGGCGCGGGTAATTTAACCAGGGTTTTTAAATATAACGAATATTAAGTAGGTTTTATTATTATTATATATTAATTTATTATATATATTATGGAAACGGTACCCCGCGATATTTTTATAGGCGATATTGGTAATGGTTTTAAATTATTTATAAACGTTTTTTTAATGGGCTATAAAGCGGTAAAAAAAAGTATATTGCCTAATAATATTCGTATTAAAGGGAACCGTGGCGGTATACTTATATTTATATTTTATATAAATAATTATTTAATACTTCGACCTTTTAAATATATTCTCCGCTTTAACCACGGTGGGTAATGGGCTGGAAAGGGTAACCGGACCTGGTAATTTAATAAGGCTTGCGAGGGATATTACCACGCGGTCGGTTAATAAACTTTTGCCGAAAATATAGCGTATAAGCTTAATAATTCCCTCTAATATCCGGCACGAATAAACTTTATTTAAATAAATTCCTTCCTACCGGTATTAAATGATTACGTATTAATAATTTAACGACGGCGTTTAATACTGGTTTAAAATAAACCTAATATGGAGATAAAATATGGGTAGTTTATTATTTATTATAGGTATTATAATGGAAGCTTATTATTATACGATACGGTAAAAGGCTTTATTATAAAACTTATAATATACCTTTTATACAGGTACCTTTGGTATATAAAAGCGCAAAGGGATAAACTCCATATTACGTATAATACCCGTAGGGATTTTACGATTTTATTACCGGTATCGGGTACGAGCTCGCCGTTTATAATATATAAGCCGACGGTACCGATAAATAAGGGCGGGGGAAATATAAAGCAATTTATATTATAATATAAACCAGTATAAGGATAAAGGGGTTAAAAAAAAAGGCTGCCGGTTATATAATAAATAAAAAGACAGTTTAATAAAAAAATAAGGAAAAAGGAATTAGGTACCAATAAATATAGGTCGAAATTATATTAAAGTTCTTTTAATAATTAAATATAATGGGAATAAGGAAAGTAAAAATAAAAGTTATTAAAACGGCCGGGAAAAAAAAAATAGAAGTATAAAAGGCAAATATATATATATATATATATATATATGTATATATATTTATATATATATATTTATTAAAATAAAATATTAAAACTTCCCTATATATTATTTTATATGGCTAAAAGAAAAATAATAAAAAAAGGTATAAATAATAATATAATACCTATTTATAACCGTTAACTTTATAAACCAACCATAAATATATTAACCGATTATTACTTTGTTTTTCCCTGCGGTAAGGATAATAAGTCCTTTTTATAATTAAAACGGCAATTATGCCCGAGTTCCGTATCCACCTTATTAAAAATAACCAGTATTTCTACTTCGTTTATATTACTTATAGGGAGATCGAGCGACGCCGGCGATTACTAAGGACATGTTTAAGGAAAATTCTATTTAAATACGCTAATTATTACGAAAAATTAGGTAAATAATACTTTTTCGCTTTCGGAAGCGGTGTTTATTTGGTTAATAGGGGGGGGGCTTGGTTTGGTAATATTATTTATGGCCGCCAAATCTTTTATTATAATTTCCTGGCTCCCAAATGTATACGTACTACCTAATAATAATATTTAAAATTTGGCAGGAACGGAGATTAGGTTTGGTAATTCCGTAATAATATGTTTACGGTTATAAAGCCTATTTAATAAAAAAGGATCGGTTATATAATTAGGGGAAATTTATTTAAACGAAATTTAAAGCTTATTAGGGCTGGGTTATTAAATAAAAGTTATTATGGCGGCGTTTTCGCGAAAATAATTTAAAAGGCCAAAATTATTAGGGGGGGGGTAATTTATACTGAATATTGGTAAACGGAAAAGGCTAAAGGTATCGTTATTATAATTATTATTCCTTATGGTGCGTATTAATAATAGGGATAATAACGGGGGTAATTAATTCCGTATTAATTTTAAATTATTTATATCCCATATCCGCTTATTAGGGGAATTATTATTATCTCCCGAAATTAAAAAAAAAGGGAAAGAATTATTAATAATATGGTCCTTAATTTTACCATTAGCCTTAGTAATAAATAATACCACGGATGGTATTTCCGGTATTATATTAAAACGCCGCAAATAATAAGTCCTATCTTGGCGCGATTTTTTAATATTTTAGGAAAGGTTTAAAAAGTAATCGATATTTTTATGGCGGCCCCCAAAGGAAATGCTCGATATTAAGCTAACGTAATAATAACGCAGGGTACGTGCCTTAATTTTTTTAGGTTCCTTTAATATTTCGCAGGATAAGGGGATAAACCAAGAATTATAATTATTAAAACCGTAAATATCCGCCGCCATTGGAGTGGGAAATCCTTTAATATTCGGCCTAGCGTATTTATAAGGTTATAATTATACGGTGGGGCTCGATTTTTATTATTTACGCTTAGGCGTAGCCTGCGCCTTACCTAACCCAGCGGCGCGGTTATTATTACATTTATTAATAATTTTAAGGCTATCGGATCCTACATGTATTAATATTCTACCTTTTTTTTTTTTTTTTTTTAGCCTTATAATCCCACAAAATAATAATTGGTAAATATAAAAAATAAATACGCCTTATATTTAAATATAGGGGCGGGCGGGGACGGCCGGGGTAAAAATACGCACGGGTTTTATTTGGCGGCTGGTTTATTAAACATTTTATTCTTATTTAAATTACTCCATAATATTAATGGTGGCAGGCTTTTATTTTATCCTTATGGCCGAATAAAACGCCTAAACTTATCTGGCTTCGTTTCTAGAAATTGCTTTATTTCCTCCTTTTTTTTCAGGTAAGCATTATTATATTAACGCTCGTTTTATAATTTTTTGGCTTATTATTCCCTTTAAAAACGAACGGTAAGGATTTCGAGGGATAATAACGGCTTTAAATTCCGGTTACCCTAGCGTTTATTAGTATTCGAAGTATTATTATCCCGCCGTCCTAATCCCTATATAATATCGAGGCCTTTATATTCCCTTTTATCCTTTTCGGTTTTTTTTAACTTTTCCAACTCCTCCACGGCCTATTTTTCTCGTTTTACCCGTAACCATTTTGGCTTTTAAAATATTCTTTTTTTTTGGTATTATTTTTTTAGTTTTTTGGAAAACTTAACCTGGATTTTAAACGTAAAAATAAGATCCTTATAGCTTTTTTTACCAAATACGGCCTAAGTTTTGGCTTTTTTTATATTTAGTATATTAAGGAAATTGTTTAATAATAAGGGTAAAAAAAACGGGAAGCCGGTAATTATTATACTTGGTAGGCAAAATTAAATAAAATATTATAGGGGGGGGGGGGGGTAATAATAGAATTATATTAAAATAATATTAGAAATTTTACTAGGTATTATTAAACGGTAGGAAATTAAAATTTTATAATATTTTTTATAATTTTTAATTTTATTAAGGGGGTAGGCTTTTTTTCGCGCTTTTTTTATTTTATTAAGGTAATTATAAGGGGTAATTATTTGGGGTTTTTACCGCCAATATAACCGGGTATTTTTAAAATAACCACCTATAGGCTTTAAATAATTATCGCTGGTATAATATAATTTTAAAATTGGTTAATTTATTAATAATATAGGTATTGGTTAAGGGGGGGGAAATATATACGTAAATTATAATGCTTAAATATTAAGGTTTAAAATTAATTTTATAATTCCCTGGGGAATTTTTTAATTGCCGAAATTATACGGTATTCGGGGAATTACCGGTATTTATATAAAATAAATTTATTTATAATTTTTA
>JAKWBI020000820.1:0-19056 GCA_022664585.2 Zalerion maritima | reverse complement strand
TTAAATGGATTATATAAATATGGTAATTTAATTTTAATATAAAGTATATATTAAAAAATAAAAACGCTATGGTAAATACATTATTATAAAAACCCCCAAAATCCTTAAACGAAAAAAATAATAAATTAAAGGAAAATATTAAGATTTTATTAATATATAATTATACGTATTTAAGGCTGTATAGGATTAAAGGGATATTAAAATTTTAGGAAAAAAAATATAAAATAATAAATCCCGAAAAATAGCGTATTTTTTTATTATTTTAAAAAAATCGAGCGATATTTTTTATAAATTATTCCTCCGTTAAAAAAAGAAGGCTTTAAATTATCTGGTAAAAAACCAAAAGTTTTGGCGCAAAACCTTAAGGGGTAAATTATAATTATAATTAATGGTCGATAATAATTAAACCCGGAAATATATTATTTAAAATAATTATATTTATAAAAGGTATAAAAAACGGAACCTTATATTTAACTTTATTATTTAATATTATTATTAAAAAGGATAATGGAAATAAGTACAGGACGTATTAAGAACTTACCTAACCTGTCAAAAGCAAAACCCTTAAAGGCCTAAAATACCGCTAAAAATTTTTAACCCTATTTTAACCCCCTTTTTTAAAATTTCGCTCGATATTTTTTAAATACCATTAAAAAAAGGGTATATTTATATTATATAGGCCAGATATAATTTAATAGGATAAATTAAAGGGCGATTATTATAAAAAGCCACCGTAAGGTAAGTGGCCAGTTTTATTTGGCAGGATATAATTTATAAGTATAGGATGTGTGGGAAATTGGTAATTAATAAAGGATTAAAAAACCGAGGGTTTTTAAATAAGCTTATAAAGCGAATAGGCCTGGCCAAAATTATAATATTGGCGTATAATTTATAATTATAAGGGGGAATAAAACACCACTATTTAAATACCAGGGACGTATTATTAAAATTAAGCGGTAATTAGGTTAACGCGTACCCAGGGGTATTAATAGTATAAAGAATTATAATAAACCAAATTATAGGATTTTCCCTATACGTATTATTATACGGTTAAAAGATAATTACCCTTATTAAAATGGCCCTTCCTACCTGGAGAATAATTAATTAAAAAGGTAATATACCGTACGCGGATTTTTTGGCGGAAAGGAGCCGGGCAATAAAACGGAAAAAAACGGACTTGGCGAAGGCAGCCCGAATCCTATAATAAAATAGGGAAATTAAGGCTAAATACGTGGATAAAAAAATAGCGGGAAAATAAGGAAAATCCCATTAAAAAAAGGGGATTTAATATTATAATAAATACCAATTATAAGGGTTAAAAGTATAAAAAATAAATAAAACCCTCGATGGATAAGACCCTATATTATTTATAAGCTTTCGAATAAAAAAAGAACGGTATAGTTTAGGGAACCTTATAAAGGGAGCCTTCCCTTTAAACGTATAATCGGGAATAATAAGATTAAAAAATTTATCCAAAAGAACGGATGGTGGAATAAGCCGGCAGGAATTAATAATAATATTTGGAAAAAATGGGAATTGTATTTAAAATGGAATAATAAATTAGGAGAGGATTGTATAGGATTAAATAATAAGAAGGATAGCTCGAAAGGCCATATTAGGGATAATATATTAAAAAGTTTAAATAAGGACCAATACCAAACGGTAATATTTTATAATAATAATTAAAAAAAAAAAAATAATTTAGCCGAATATATTATTATAATATTACGGCTAAAAAAACCATGTAATATAAAAGAATTAAAGAATAAAAAGCGGGAATTGGGGAAAGTACCTTTTTTAGGAACGACGAAAAAAGTACGATTTTAAATCCTAATAATAATTACGGAAGAATTCGGTAATATTCCTTTTATAAAGGAATAAAGCTGTATAATATTACGAAACCTTTAAAAGAATTACCATATAAAAAAAAATTCCCCTTTTTTTATATCCCCTCCCTTATATAATAATAAGCCCTAACCAGTTTAAAATTAAATATTATAAAAAAACCTAATAAAAACCATATACCTAAAGCTCTATTAATAACCCAAGGTATATACACATATATAAAAAAAGAATTATATCCCTTTATTTAAAAATTTAAAAAGGAATATTTTTACGCTTTTTTTTCCCGTTCCCATACCATACCGAATGGCCTTATTTTAAACCATTTATAAATAATAATTAAAAATAGCCTTTTAATTTTAAAAAAAGATTACCCGTTTAAATTTTAATTCGTTCGTTTAATTTATAAAGAAAAAAGGGCGGGATTCTTATTTAAAGGGTTATACGTAAAAGTAAAAATTCTTTTATGGGAAAAACTTAATTTTTTATATTAAAGGACGCCATTGGATAATCCTATATAATATAATTTTTATTTTGGTAATAACGAAAGGATTAATCGCGAAACGAAGAAATTATAATTTAATTTTAAAAAATTTATAATACCCCTTATTTTTTATAAAAGCGTAAACCCTCGTAATAAGCAGAAGCCTAAAAGGCCGCCGCACCACCACCGCTATTTTCTTTAAGAGCTTTATTTCGGCCACCCCCTCGATTACGAGCGCCAAAAGAACCAGACCCTTGCACCGGCTGTATAGGAGGCCTGGTCAGGCCGGGAATATCTTCAGCCCCCGCGTTCTTTATGGACACTTGGGCACACATGTACAACGCTATTAAGCTGCTGGAGTACGATTGACCTCTTTCCCATCAGCAATTAACTGCCTGCAAGGACTACCTCGAGATGTATAGCGGGATAAATAGCATTGGGTTTACGATTGCGGACTTTAAACCTTTAAGGGGGCCTAAGGATATACCAACCATTAAAGACCAGGCGGCCCTTATAATTCCCTTATAATACCCGTTTTCTAAAAACTACGATTTATTTAATATAATAAAGGCAGGGGTTAATCCCATAATAAAAGAATAAAAAAACCCGTAAATAACCTTTATTTAAGGCTGCCCAAAAGGTATAATGCTTATTATATTTATACCAAAGAACGTAGAAGAGGACTTTAAAAGGTATATATAGGAGGCTCGTATAAGGTTTTCGGCAATACTTTAAAATAAAGCCAATAGGGGTATATTTAAAAAGTACGGCCTCCGGCCTAAGGTCCTTCTTATAATAATTATCTTCGTACAAATTAGCCCCTTTTACCGATCTTAACACCTTATAATATTAAAAACGCTTAGGATTATAATTTATAAGCAGAAAATAATATAAATCCATATACAAATAAGAAGGGAGGTTTATATTAATAAAAAGGCCCTTATATTTTAAAAACTAAAGGATAATAAAAACAGGCTATGGTACCGCCTTCGAAAGCTAAAATTAGGTATGGGGGGAAAAGGGAAAAGGAATTATATATTATATTTTTTCGGGCTACCGCCGAATGGTTATATAAGGCACTTTATAAATTAGGTAAAGGTGTTTTATATAAATTATTTAAGGTTTATAATAGGCCTTAACCTATTAAGGAACCTCCTTAAAACAGGGTGGCTATAAGGGGAAATTGGCATTATTATTTGGTACGAGGTCTTTTTATATATCATAATGGGAGGTAATAATCCTTAAGATTATTTGGTTAATAATAAGAAGTGGTAAAGCCTAAATATAAATATAAATATTACCGGGATACGTTCTTATATATTTAACATTTATATAAGCCTTAGGCCTTTTTTAATACGCCTTAAGCTTCCTAATACTAGGGTAAATTCCATAATTTATAAAGGGGTGAACCCGTTTAATTTTTATACGGAGAATTAAAAGGATATAATAAAGCTAAAATTAGGAAATAATATAAATTCGGACTTTATTTATATAATTAGTCCTGTATACCGAAGGCGGAGGGGCCAGGTGGCCTTGGAAGAAAAAAGGGGTAATAACCGCCCTCGTAAATCTCCTAAGGGAAAATATATATTACCGGAATAAAAGTTTAATTTATTAAAACTATTTAAATTACCATTACGCACCCCTTCCCTTTCTTTTTTACCCTTCGCACGCTTTATTATACGCGCATCCCTTATTAATTATTAATTACTGCCCTTATCCCTACCTTTAAAAATAGCCTTATTTTTCCCACACGTAGCTTTTATCCTTAAATAATCGCCATAATCCCAACTCCCCTTATATATTAATTAACGCTGGTGGGTATATAGAGAATAATATAGGCCGCTTTTTAGCGTTAAGGTAAATAATAATTTCGAAGTATTTAAAGAGAAGATTATTAAGGAGCCCTTATACCGTTTATTAATAAAAAAAAAGGCCCACCGGCCAAAAAACCCTAGGTTTTATTTCGTTTAGCGCTATTTACCCCATCCCGGATTTAATATATAGCCTACCCATACCGAGAATTTCCCGGGGTGGGTTATTATTAAAAGGAATATTAAACGAAAGGCTGCGGAGGAGGAGAAAAGGAAGAAAGCTTGAAGGAGGGAGGTGGCGAAAATAAAAAATACGGCCTATAATATTAAATATGGCCAGCGCCGCCGATTTAAGAGGATTAGGAGGGCTCCTTAAGCTCGATTGGCTTTTAACTGCATAAAAAGGGGGGATAAGTATTTTATTTTTTATTTTATAAATCATTCGAAGTAAAGCTTAAATACTACCAATTAAAATAAACCCTCCGGGGAAAATAAAGATTAGGGCGTAATAAAATCCATAAGAATAAAATTATATAACCTTATTTAATTATAATAGGATAAAAAAGGGAACCCGTAATTATTATAAAAAAGTAATTAATAATATATAAAGGGCGAAAAAGCGGATAAATCGGTAATATTAATAAAAGCCAGGAAATTTTTCCTAAAGTTTTTCAGACCGCGGGGCGCGGTGTTTTATTATAAATTGGTAAAATATAATAGTGCCGGAAATATTCCCCGCTGTATTTATACCAAAGACCGGCGCCCGGCGTAATTATTTAAATAATTAGTTTAAAACCTTAAAATAATCCTGTACAGCATTATATAAAAAGCCAAAAAGACCCCCGGGATTTATGGGATTTTTAAAAGGGCAATAAACCATGGCGGTAGAAACTTAATTATAAAAATGCAATTATTATTTAATACATTATATTTTCCCCCAAATATTATATTATCGTTTAAAAATAATCCTGTACAGGATCATTCCATATTTTCTGGAGTATTGCCACTTTTAAATAAGCAACTGGAGGTTTAACCAAACCAAACAGCTTGGTTTTAAACACCGACCATGCAGCGAGGTTATCAGACCTACTCCCCGCTACAGTACTCCTTATATTAATAACCAGTTTTAATAAAAGGCCTTAATACCAAACCAAAATAATAAGATATTATTGGTGCTTAAAAAATAACCATATATTATATAATTACCTATGGGATATTTAAGATCGAATTAACGGAATCCTTTATAAACACCCCTTTTATTAAATATTAAAATAGGATTTCGAAAGGAGCGAATATAATACCTGGCCTATTAAAATATTTAATAATATAATTATAAAAGGAGTATTAATAAAAATAATATTCCTATGGTATTATAAATAAATAAAGATGCCTAAGGATTGGTATAATCGGGTATAAAAGGCCCAAAATATAATTATAAAAAACCCCTAATCTTAAAAAAATATGCCTGGCCTAATTAATAAAAAAGACCAGGTACCTTAAATACGCCAATTATAAATAAACCTAACCGATAAGGTTTATAAAATACCCAGGAATAATAATATTTAAAATAATTAATAATTTATAATAATAAAAGGTAACGCAGTAATAATTAAAAAGTATTTATGGGAAAACTGGAAGAATATAAAAGCGGAAATAATAATAAAAACCCCTATTATTAATATTTATAATAAAATGGCGTAAACGGTTTTTAATTATAATTAGGAAGAAATTAAAAAAGGATAAGGCAGGCCCTTAAAAAAAGTAAGAGTAAAAGATAAGGTTAAAGCGGTTAGGGAAAAAGAAGGCGCCAAAGGAAAGGAGAAAGATCCTGGCCATAAAGAAGTATTGGGCGCGATAAAGGAGAAAATGGAACGCAATATATAGGAGGAAGAAAAGGCGCCCTTAAGTAATAAATATAAGGACCCCTTAAAGTTTACGGACCTAATGTTTTAAAAAATAATAAAAGAATAATTCGTAATAATTATAGGAAGGCCTTACGGTTAATAATTACGGAGGTATTATAAATATTATAACCTATAAGGATAATCTTATAAGAAAAACTCGTAGGTAAAATAAGGGTGGAGAAAATTATTAATATAATTATTTATAAGGGTAAAAAATTAAAGAAATATTAATAGTTAATTTTAAATAGGCCTAATATTCACCAGGTGGTTAAAATAAAGGCATATTTTATTAATAATATATCCCCGGAGGAATTAAAGTTTATAAACCTTATATATATTTATTTATATTAATAATATAAGCGTATAAACTTTAAAATCCTATTTATAAGTTTGCCAGGCGGCCTAACAGCGGTAATATTAAAGGAAAAAGAGGCAGTTTTTTATTTAATTAGTATTCCCGACCCATTGGTATTAATCCCCTTTATAATCCCCTTTTTCCTTTACCCGAACCCGTACTTATTAATATATATAAAAGGGCCAAAAAATAGGCTGGCCAGGGTTATTATAAATATAGCCGTAAAAGCCAATATTTTAAAACGAACCTACGCCTAGAAATACGGCTTTAAGGCTTATTAGGCGCGAGTTACGTTTTTTAATTATAATGGCCAGAAAATTAATTTAACCCTAATTATACGGTAATGGGTGTATATTTCTTTAAAACCTAAACGCATTGCGCAAAACTTTTTTGTACCAGAAAAAAATCGAAAAGGGGCGCCAAAAGTAATATTGGGAATACCTTTTATTATAATAACGGGGTGGAAATAGCGCCATAATAAGGAGCGCAACGCATTAATCGGGGAGCTTAAAATAAAAGGGAATAATTATATTATTATTATTATAAATTTAACCCTAAAAAAAGAATGTGGAAAAATACTCCGTAATATTTATCCTTAGGGAATAAAGGTTTCTAGGAAAATATAGGAAGCCTTTATAATTCGACTAATAAAAAAAAAGGCCAGTACAGGATTAAGGAAATCCCGTGCTGGTAAAATCGAAATCCCTGCCTATATAATAAAAGTTTTAAATTTGAATAATAAAAAAGTAATAATTAAATTTTTTATAAAGGAAATTAAGCGCTTTATAAAAAGGTTTAAGGAGAATATACCCATGGAGGGGTATATTAATAGGCCGTAAGGAGGGGAAAACCTCCTAAATGAAAAAATCTGGACCGGAAAACCAAATATAAAGATTACCCTTTATTAATTAAAAGGGTAAGGGTATAAAAAGCCTTATAATTACCCACGGAACCCTAATTATAAAAAAGAAATTACTAGAAAAAGGTTAAACGTTTTCCCCGGAGAATATTATAAGGGTAATAATCGGGAGCTGTAAAGTAATAAAAGGACAATACGAGATTTTATTATTAATAAGATCTTAAGCATTAGCGGAGCCCAGGAGGCATTTCCCCTCGATAATACCAATATTATTAATATTTTTATTATATATAAGTGTATGGCGAATAAAATAAAGCCCGTAAATGCTCGAATAAGGTATAAAGCGGCCCCCGTAAACCTGGATTAGTATATGAAAAAGTGGAAAAAGAATAAGCCATTAAAAGAAAATTATAATAATATTAAATAAAGCGAATATATTTACCCATAATTATATAAGGCAGGGTGTAATAATATTAGGCTTATATTAGAAAAAGGGAATAAGATTTTAAAATCCCTGGGGGAATTATAAGGGGAAAAATAAAGGATATTTATAAATATATTTATAAATAAAAAATAAGTATTGGTATGGTTTTGGGAATATTTAGGTAAAATTAACCTTAATATAACCCCTCCCCAAAAGATTAATACGGTACCTTATATAGGATGGCAGATTAAAAGTATTCCTATTTTTAAGGCGTTAATAATAATGGTAATCGAAATACTCGAGGAGTGAAAAAAAAAGGGGTAATTAAGCCAAATTAAGCGGCGTACCGTAACCCCTGGTTCCTAATTAAAAAAAAAGATAAAAAGTACCGCTTAATTAATTTAACGAAAAGGCTTAATTCGATTATAATTCGAGATGTTTTTATACTTTTAATTACCGATAAGTTTATAAAGGATATAGCCTATTACCAGCTTATTTTACTGCTGGAATTTTATTCCGGATATAATTAAATGGTATTCGATTTAAAATCCCGAGATCTTATTACCTTTGTAATATTCGCCGGCCTATTTAAAATAACCCCGCTTTTATAAGGAAAAACGAATAATATTGCTTAATTTTATAGGATTATTTCCATTATTCTTTTAGGTCTTATTTTAATAATATATAAAATACTTATTTATAATATTACGGTTAAAGGTTTTATTATTATATACGATAGGTGAGAAATTTACCCAGGGGTATAATAATACGTGGCCGAATATATTAGGAATTTAAATTAAGTATTATTACGGAATAAATTGGCCGGGATTATAATCTTAATGGTTAAATTTAAATGGTGTTAAAAATTAACCGTAATAATAGGTTTTATATACGAAACGAATGGCCGTAATCCTAAATAGGCCAAAATTATAAAAATTAAAAAGTGGACGGTTTTTAAAAATATATCGGATATTAAAAGATTTATTAATATAATGGTTTTTTACCGAATATTTATTAAGGATTTTATTTATATTATTAAACCTTTATACGAATTTACCCGTATAGCTGCGCAGTTTATATGGGAGGAGAAATATATAAAAATAATAAAAATTTTTAAATAAGCCCTAATATTACCGCCAGTTTTAATTAAAATTAATTACTCCTCAAAGGCAGGGCGTATTATTATTAAAGTAAATATATTAGGAACCGGATGGGGAATATAAATCGGCAAAAAAGGGAAGAAAAGGTTTTAATAGCAAGGTACGAGTCCGGCTATTGGAAAAGAATTAAAGAAATATATTATTCGGCCAAATTAAAATATAAAGGGCTGCTTATAATATTAAAACGATTACGGAATTATTTATACGGCGCGTATTTCACCCTTAAAATGGATACGATTAATATAATATATTAGCTTAATAATAATATTATTAACCTACCCGGAATATTTATTACCAAATAAATTGTATAAATATAATAATTCGATTTTAATATAAAGTATACATTAAAAAGTAAAAATATTATAATAAATGTATTATTACGAAAGCCCCCAGGATTCTTAAACGAGGAAAATAATAAATTAAAGAAAAATATCCAAAATTTTATTAATATATAATCATATATGCTTAGGGTTATAGAAAATTGGAGGGATATTAAAATTTTGGGAGAAAAAGTATAAAGTAATAAATCCCGAAAAATAAGGGATTAGAAATTTTAGCGCAAAATTTTAAAGGATAAATTATAATTATAATTGGTGGTCGATAATAATTAAACCCGGAAATATATTATTTAAAATAATTATATTTACGAAGGGTATAAAGGACGGAACGCTATATTTAATTTTATCTCTTAATATTATTATTAAAAAAGATAATAAAAGCAGGTGTAGGAGGTATTAAGAATTTACCCAATTTATTAAAAGCGAAATCTTTAAAGGCCTAAAATACCGCTACAAATTTTTAACCCTATTTTAACCCCCTTTTTTAAGGTTTCGCTCGATATTTTTTAAATACCACTAAGGAAAGGGTACATTTATATTATATAGGCCAAATATAATTTAATAAAATGGATTAAAGGGCGACCATTATAAGAAACCATTATAAGATAAATTGCCAATTTTATTTGGTAAAATATAATTTATAAGTATGGGATATATGGGAAATTGGGAATTAATGAAGGATTAAAAAACCGAGGGTTTTTAAATAAGCTTATAAAGCGAATAGGCCTGGCCAAGATTACGGTATCGGCGTATAATTTATAATCGTAAGGGGGATTAAAATACCATTATTTAAGCATTAAGGACGTATTATTAAAATTAGACGGCAGCTGGGTTAACGTATACCCAGGGGTATTAATGGCGCAAAAAGCTATAATAAATTAAACTATAGGATTCTTCCCATACGCATTATTATACGGTTAAAAATAATTACCCCTATTAAAATGGCGCTCCCTACCTGGAGAATAATTAATTAAAAAGGTAATATACCGTACGCGGATTTTTTGGCGGAAAGGAGCCGGGTAATAGAACGGAAAAAAACGGACTTGGCGGAGGCAGCCCGAATTTTATAACGGAATAGGGAAGCTAGAGCCAAATATAGAAATAAAAAAAATAGCGGGAAAATAAGAAAAATCCCATTAAAAAAAGGGGATTTAGTATTATAATAAATACCAATTATAAGGGTTAGGAGTATAAAGGATGAATAAAACCCTCGATAAATAAAACCTTATATTATTTATAAGCTTTTAAATAAAGGAAAAATGGTGCAGTTTAGGGAATTTTATAAAGGGAGCCTTCCTTTTAAGCGTATAATCGGGAGTAATAAGGTTAAGAAATTTATCTAAAAAAACGAATAATAAAATAAGCCGGCAGGAATTAATAATAATATTTAAAAAAAATGGGAACCTTATTTAAAATAAAATAATAAATTAGGAAAGGATTATATAGGATTAAGCGATAAGGAGGATGGCTTAAAAGATTATATTAGGAATAATATATTAAAAAGTTTGGGTAAGGATTAACGCCGAACGGTAATATTTTATAGTAATAATTAAAAGAAAAAAAATAATTTAACCGAATATATTATTATAATATTACGGTTAAGAAAACCACGTAATATAAAAAAATTAAAAAACGAAAAGCGGGAATCGGGAAAAGTACTTTTTTTAGGAATAACGAAAAAAGTACGATTTTAAATCTTAATAATAATTACGGAAAAATTCGATAATATTTCTTTTATAAAGGAATAAAGCTATATAATATTACGAGATTTTTAAAGGAATTATTATATAAAAAGAAATTCCCCTTTATTTATATCCCCTCCCTTATATAATAATAAGCCCCAACCAGTTTAAAATTAAATATTATAAAAAGACCTAGTAAAAATTATATACTTAAAGCTTTATTAATAGCCCGAGGTATATATATATATATATATATAAAACCATATCCCCTTATTTAAAAATTTAAAAGGGAATATTTTTACGTATTTCTTTTCCGTTTTTATATTATACCGAATAATTTTATTTTAAACTATTTATAAATAATAATTAAAAATAATTTCCTAATTTTAAAAAAAGGTTACCCGTTTAAATTCTAATTTGTTCGTTTAATTTACGGAAAAAAAAGGGCGGGATCCCTATTTAAAGGGTTATATATAAAAGTAAAAATTCCTTTATAAAAAAAACTTAATTTTTTCTATTAAAGGACGCCATTAAATAATCCTATATTATATAATTTTTATTCTGGTAATAACGAAAGGATTAATGGCGGGATAAAAGAATTATGGTTTAATTTTAAAAAATTTATAATATCCCTTATTCCTTATAAAAGTATAAACCCTTAAAATAAGCAGAAATTTAAAAGGCCGCCGCGCCACCACCGTTATTTTTTCTAAGAGCTTTACCTTGGCCACCCCTTTAATTATAAACGCCAAAAGAACCAAACCCTTATACCGATTATATAAAAGGCCTGGTTAGGCCGGGAATATTTTTAACCCCTAAATTTAAAACATTTATAATCTTTAAAAAATTAGGGCCGCCAAAAATAATTTCGAAATAATCCTCCTAATACTTAATATTCTACTCCCATACCGTATTATTAAATAGTTTTTTAATACGGAATTTTTTATAAAGGGTATAACCATTATAGGGAGGATTAAAATTCGAAATCAATATATATTTTTTAAGGCCTTTATTTTTAATTATGTAAACCTTATTAAGCCAAAAATAATTACCATATTTATTTCCGGTATACCCAGGAACGGAAATATATTCGAAAAAGGGGAATATATAATAAATAAAAATATTTGGCTTTTAATCTTAAAAATAATTCGCCTACCCAAAGGTATAATATTAATAAGGATTTTTATTTACCATACCCTTAAATTATACGGCCAATACTTATTAATAATAAAAGCGAAGGGAGAAATATAAACCATTTATAATTTACCCTAAAAAGCCTTTATATAAAATGGGAATAATAATAGGCCGATTAATCCTCCTATATAATACAGGGGCCAGGCTGGTAATTTTAAAAAGGGTCTTAAATATATCCAGATTAATATATATGGCCATATAAACACAGTTTAAAGCAGGGTCCTTAAATAGGCTAAACTGGAAATAACGAAGGATATTTTAAAAGAATAATAATAATTAATCCTGCTTAACCCTAAAAGGTAAGAATAAAAAGGGTACGAAAATGGAATAAACCTTATAAATAAAATTGGAAACCGGCTTAAACCGGGTCCTTTTAATAAGGCTCGAGGATAATCTCGGCGGAAAAATACTAAATTAAAAGGCCTAAACGGTATTATGCTTAAAAGGTATTTTAACTTTAAAGACCGTAACCGTGCGCTGGGGTGGTTAATTTAGGGGGATTAAACTGGAGGAAAAGGTAAAAAAGGACCTTTTAAATAAACCCTAAAAAAAAAGGCCCGGGCTGGTTTATTATATAAAATTAAATTAATAAAAGGTATAAGGCGATGAGGGGGATAAAGGGAGCCGAGCAAAGCCGCTAAAATTAATGGTTAAATTTTAAAACACCCGATCGATATGGCCTTACGGCCTAACCGGTAAAGGAAAAGGAGTAGAAATAATTATTAGGAAAATTAAAATTAAATAATCCTGTATAAAATTAATAATTTGGAAAAAATATATCTGAAGAAGGGCTTTAGGTAATAATAAAAGTGGCGTTAATTAAAAGGCCCGCCTAATTATAAATAAAACGTTTAATAACCCGAGTGCGGTTTTTCGTAATATAAGCCCCGGGCCCTTTTATAAAAGAAGGAAAAGTGTAAGGGTAAGGGAAAGCGAAGATTATATAATAAGGTATAAGAAAAGGAAAAGGCTGGCTTATAGGTATAATAAATTTAAAAAAACCAGGAGGTTTATTAATTATTAATAAACGCCGAATAAAAGTTAAAAGGTTAGGGAGCCCCTTATAAGCCTGTAGCGGGGAGTAGGTCTGATAACCTCGCTGCATGGTCGGTGTTTAAAACCAAGCTATTTGGTTTGTTTAAACCTTTAATTGCCTATTTAAGAGCGGTAATACTCCAGAAAATATAAAATAATCCTGTATAGGATCATTTTTAAATAATAATATAATATTTGAGGGAAAATATAATATATTAAATAATAGGTGTATTTTTATAATTAAGTTTTTACCGCCATGGTTTATTGCCTTCCCAAAAATCCCACAAATCCCGGGGGTCCTTTTGGCTTTTTATATAATCCTGTACAGGATTATTTTAGGGCTTTAAATTAATTATTTAAATAATTACGCCGGGCGCCGGTCTTTAGTATAAATATAATGGGGAATACCTTCGGCACCATTATATTTTATTAATTTATAATAAAAGACCGCGCCCCGCGGTCCGAAAAATTTTAGGAAAAGTTTCCTGGCTTTTACCAGTATTACCGATCCATCCGCTTCCTCGCCCTTCGTATATTACTGATTATTTTTTTATAATAATTACGGATTCCCTTTTTTATTTTATTATAATTAAATAAGGTTATACAGTTTTATTCTTATGGATTTTATTACGCCTTAATCTTTATTTCCCCCGGAGGGTTTATTCTAATTGGTGGCATTTAAGCTTTACTTTAAACTATTTGTAAAATAAAAAATAAAATATTTATCCCCCGTTTTTATGCAGTTAGGAGTTAATCGAGCTTAAGGGGCCCTTTTAATTCTTTTAAATCGGCGGCGCTGGCCATGCTTAATATTATAGGCCGTATTTCTTATTTTTACCGCCTCCCTTTTTCGAGCTTCCTTCCTTTTTTCCTTTTCCACAGCCTTTCGTTTAATATTTTTTTTAATAGCAGCCCACCCCGGGAAATTTTTAATATGGGTAGGCTATATATTAAATTCGGGACGGGGTAAATAATGCTAAACGAAATAGGACCTGGGGTTTTCCGGCCGGTGGGCCCTTTTTTTTATTAATAAACGGCGTAAGAATTCCTTAATAACCTTTTTTTTTAAATACTTTAAAATTATTATCCACCTTAATATTAAAAAGCGGCCTATATTATCTTTTATATACCCACCAGCGCTGATTAATATACGAGGGGAATTGGGATTATGGCGATTATTTAGGGGTAGGAGTTGCGCGTGGGGAAAATAAGGCTATTTTTAAGGGTGGGGATAAAGGTAACGATTAATAATTAACGGGGGATGCGCGCGTAATAAAGCGTATAAAGGATAAAAAAGGAAGGGAAGGGGTGCGTAATAGTAGTTTAAATAATTTTAATAAATTAGGCTTTTATTCCGGTAATATGTATTCTTTTTTAAAAAATTTATAAAGGTAATCGTTACCCCCTTTTTTTTTTAAGGCTACCTGGCCCCTCCGCCTTCGGTATATAGGATTAATTATATAAGTAAAATCCAAATCCATATTATTTCCCAATTTTAATTCTATTATATTTTTTTGGTTTTCCGTATAAAAGTTAAACGGGTTTACCCCCTTACAAGGTGTGAAATTTACCCTAATATTAAGGAATTTAAGGCGTATTAAAGGAGGTTTAAGGCCTATACGAAGGTTAAATATATAGGAACGTATCCCGGTAATATTTGTATTCGTATTTAGGCTTTGCCATTTTTTATTATTAATTAAATAACCTTAGGGATTATTACCTCCCGTTATTATGCGTAAAAAGACCTTATACTAAATAATAATACTAATTTCCCCTTATAATCACCCTGCTTTAAGAAGGTTCCTTAATAGATTAGGGCCCATTATAAATTTTAAGTAATTTATATAAAATACCTTTATCTAATTTATAAAATGCCTTATATAATTATTGGGCGGTGGCCCGAAGGGATATAATATATGGTTCCTTTTCCCTTTTCCCCCTATACCTAATTTTAATTTTCGAAGGCGGTACCATAGCCTTTTTCCATTATTTTTTAACTTTTAAAGTATAAGGGCCTTTTTATTAGCGTAAACCTCCCTTTTTATTCGCGTATAAATCTATATTATTTTCTGCTTATAGATTATAATCCTAAGCGTTTTTAATATTATAAGGTATTAAGATTGGTAAAAGGGGCTGATTTATACGAAGATAATTATTATAAGGAGGACCTTAGGCTAAAGGCCGTATTTTTTAAATATACCCCTGTTGGCTTTATTTTGGAGTATTGCCGAAAACCTTATATAAGCCTCCCACATATACCTTTTAAAATTCTCTCCTGCGTTTTTTAATACGAATATAATAAGCATTATACCCTTATAATAATCTTAAATAAAGGTTATTTACGGGTTTTTTTACCCTTTTATTATAAGGTTAACCCCTGCCTTTATTATACCAAATAGATTATAATTCTTAAAGAACGGGTGCTATAGGGAAATTATAAGGGCCGTTTAATTTTTAATGGTTGGTATATTTTTAAATTCCCTTAAAGATTTAAAATCCGTAATTGTAAACCCAATATTATTTACCCCGCTGTATATTTCGAGGTAATTTTTATAGGTAATTAATTATTAATGGGAAAAAGGTTGGTCGTATTTTAATAATTTAATAACGTTATACATATATGCCTAAATATTTATAAAAAACGCTTTAATGGTAATGGGTTTTTAAAGCCATTAGTAAAAGCGGTCGTTTTTATGGCGGTCGATAAGGTTAAGCATATTCCTAATAATTACGCTTATATTTTGTTGGGTTATTTACGTATAAAATATACAAGGGGATTGGCCCTTCTTAGCGGGCCTGGTTTTTATATAAGCATTAAGGTTTAATAAGGGCTTTTATATAAAGAATTACCTTTCGGAATAATTTAAACGAAAACTCCGATTAATATTTAGGTATTTAAGCATTGGTTTCGTTTTTTAACCTTAACCCTTCGAAGGTATAATTTCCCATTATTAAAATAATACTGTTTAGGGCTTTTTTACTTTATTAGGTAATAATAGGAAATAAAAGGTATGTTTGGATTAAAGTTTTTAGGTTAAAAAAGCTAAAAAGGTACCAAATACCGGGGGTTAGGTTAAGGGTAATATAAACTTTTAAAGGGTAAGGGAATTTAAAAATAAGGAATTAAATTAAAATAGAGAATAAATTAAACAGGATTATATTATAAAGATTTAAGGCTGGGAGATGGTATGGTTAAAAAAAATCGAGGAAATACGGGGGGAAAAAAGGGGGTATTTATACCTATAGGGTTTAAATATATTGGCGGGTTTTAGGCAAACGGTGGTATTTTTTTAGGTAAATAAATGTTTTCTTAAGCGTTTTTATTATTACCCTTTTGCCCTATTACCCTTATAATTCTTATAACTTTTATGGTTATTAGCGGGCCTTTTATTTTTAATCGAATAACCATATAAATGTTTTGGCCCAATTTCTTTTCCTTTTTTTCCTCCTATACCTTCGATAATCCTTCCTCCTATATACTTTTTATCGGTGCCTTTTTTTTCCCTACAGTGCTTTTTTTTTTATATATTCCTCGCTTTTTTCCCTTTCTCCGAGCTCTTTTTCCCTTAAACACTTACTCCCTTTATTACCCCCTTTTTTAATTTACTCCTTAATCCTTTTAAAATATATCCCATTTAAATTAAAGTAATAATAAGGAGGCTTATAAGGGGCTCCCTAACCTTTTGGCTTTTATTCGGCATTTACCAGCGGCTAATAGGCCTTTTGGTTTTTTTAAACCTACTATACCTATAAGCCAGCCTTTTTTTTTTCCTGCACCTTATTATATAACCTTTACTTTCCCTTATTTTCGCACTTTTTTTTCTTTTATAAAAGGGCCCGGGGCTTATATTATAAAAAGCCGCACTCGGATTATTAAGCGTTTTGCTTATAATTAGGCGGCCTTTTTAATTAACGCTATCCTTATTATTACCCGAAGCCCTACTTTAGGTATATTTTTTCCAAATTATTAATTTTATAAAGGGTTATTTAATTTTAATTTTCCTGGTAATTACTCCTGCTCCTTTTCCTTTACCGGTTAGGCCGCGAGGCCGTATTAATCGGGTATTTTAAAACCTAACCATTAATTCTAACGGCTTTGCTCGGCACCCTTTTTTTCCCCTATTACCTTATACCTTTCGTTAATTTAATTTTATATAATAAACCAGCCCGGGCCTTTTCTCCTAGGGTTTATTTAGGAGGTCCTTTTTTATTTTTTCCTCCAGTTTAATCCCCCTAAATTAACCACCCCAGCGTACGGTTGCGGTCTTTAAAATTAAAATGCCTTTTAGGCACGATATCGTTTAAACCTTTTAATTTAATATCCTTCCGCCGAGGCTATTCTCGAGCCTTATTAAAAGGACCCGGTTTAAGCCGGTTTCCAATTTCGTTTATAAGGTTTATTCCACCTTTATACCCTTTTTATTTTTACCTTTTAAGGCTAAGCAGAATTAATTATCGTTGCTTTTTTAAAATATCCTTTATTACTTTTAGTTTGGCCTGTTTAGGGACCCTCTTTTAAATTATATTTATATGGCCATATATATTAACCTAAATATATTTAAAACCCTTTTTAAGATTACCAGCCTGGCCCCTGTATTATATAAAAGGGTTAATCGGCCTATTATTATTCCTATTTTATATGAAGGCTTCCTGGGGCAAATTATAGGTGGGTTATATTCTTTCCTTCGCTTTTATTATTAATAAATACTGGCCGTATAATTTAAGGGTATGGTAAATAAAAACCCTTACGAGTATTATACCTCCGGGTGGGCGAATTATTCTTAGGGCTAAAAGCCTAATACTTTTATTTATTATATATTCCCTTTTTTCGAATATATTTCCGTTCTTAAATATACCGGGAATAAATATGGTAATAATTTTTAGCTTGGCGAGATTTATATAGCCGAAAATAAAGGCCTTAAAAAGTATATATTGGCTTTGGACTTTAATCCTCCTTATAATAATTATACCCCTTATAAAAAATTCCGTATTAAGAAATTATTTAATAATACGGTATGGGAGCAGAATATTAAATATTGGGAAAATTATTTTAAAATTATTTTCGGCGGCCCTAATCTTTTAAAAATTATAAATGTTTTAAATTTGGGGGTTAAAAATATTCCCGGCTTAACCAGGCTTTTTATATAATCGGTATAAGGGTTTAATTTTTTTAACGCTTATAATTAAGGGGGTGGCCAAGGTAAAGCTTTTAAAGGAAATAACGGTGGTGGTGCGGCGGCCTTTTAGGCTTTTGCTTATTATAAGGGTTTATATTTTCGTAAAAAATAAGGGGTATTATAAATTTTTTAAAATTAAACCATAATTTCTTTATCCCGCGATTAACCCTTTTATTATTACCAGAATAAAAATTATACTATATAAAACTATCCAATAGCGTCTTTTAATATAAAAGATTAAGTTTTTCCCATAAAGGAATTTTTATTTTTATATATAACCCTTTAAATAGGGATCCCGCCCTATTTTTTCTATAAATTAAATAAACGAATTAAAATTTAAACGGGTAATTTTTTTTTAAAATGGGAAAATTATTTTTAATTATTATTTATAAATGGTTTAAAATATGGCCATTCGATATGGTATGGGAACGGGAAAAAGGAAATATAAAAATATTGCCTTTTAAACTTTTAAATAAAAGAATATGGTTTTTTTTTTATATATGTATATATACCTCGGGCTATTAACGGAGCTTTAGGTATATAATTTTTGCTGGGTTTCTTTATAATATTTGGTTTTAAATTGGTTGGGGTTTATTATTATATAAAAAAGGGGATATGGAAAAGGGGAATTTCTTTTAATTGGGAATACGTAGTGAGCGTAAGCGAGCGAAGTATTCGCTTTCTAAAATCATTAAGCCCGTAAGGGATTATTAAGACTTACAGGGGGGAACTGGCTCAAAAGTCGAAAAGTGTGGAGTCCTTCCTAATTAGGCGAAAAACAATACCAC
>JAKWBI020000081.1:0-124535 GCA_022664585.2 Zalerion maritima | reverse complement strand
CGAAAATTGTGGCGTCCAACCCCCCAACCCCCGCAAAGGCGGGCCCCCCATTCAATTTTTTCCCCCCCCCCCCCCCCCCCCCCCCCTGGATATATCTGATGGGCGCGCCGGTCGATGCGGGTGTGCGCTGTCATTTCTCCACAGAAGTTGAATGCATCGATCAACATGAACGGCTGTCCCCGGTGTCTGGCTACTCACGAAATGCGCTCGTCCGGTATTTGTATGCCAACCGTCCTGTTGCAGGCAAGCCTTTGGTAAAGTGAAGCTCCGAGGTGCTCCGTAGGTGTGGCAGATAGCGAGGGTCGGCTGCTATCTTGGGATCTACTGTGTATGCCCCCGGATTACCATTCTCAGTCACCACACCGAATGACGAGTCCGAGGTAAAATGAGAACTGGTAAGATATCAAAGATATTGAACCTCCATCGCTCAAATCACTAGGCTGGCAACCATCTATCTATTCCATTCCTGGACACTCTGCAGCAAACGCTTGGATACCGCTGCTGCGCTGGCCTTGAAATAATTTTTACCTGCCCGTATGTAATGCGGAACGTCCCTTTCTACGATGCCGTTTTCATCCCCACAAACTTCGTCAGAGACCGACTCTACTAAAGCCCCAATTCCTGAACAAATCGAACCTCGTCCGCGTGCCGTTGCAGCGCGTCCCTCATGCGCTGGCTGTGCAACCTCTCATTCTCCTCCATCTCTAGCTCCTCCGGTGTTTGGGTTGCATCTCCTTCAAAGTCTCCCGGCACCGTGCCGGCTCGAGCAGAAAACCTCATCAGCCCTAGCTTCTCACCCGTCCAGAACAATATGTCGCTCCGGTTGATGCCCGCATCATCCTCCCCAGGATTCGAAGTGACCAGCATCTTCCGAGCAACGTCGTCCGACCCGGGCATCGACGCAAACAAGGAGTGGGTCGCGCCCATGAAGCTGTGGCCAATCTTCCAGCGACGCACCTCGGTAAAGCCATCCCTCTCAAACCACTTGACAAAACCAGATGAGTCCGACAAGGCAATCCTTGAGCCGTGAGTCACGACCGATAGGATTTTGGAGCTCGAGGCGGTTTGTCTGTTCTTCATAGTACCACGCTGCAGCTCTCCAGAGCTATGGTTCAACGTTGATCGGTTTGGGGGAAGCAAGTCGTACAGCTCTAGCGAGCCCTTGCTGTTATACTCGCCGCCTGCAATAATGGTTCGGCCTCCATCTAGTTGTTTGGACGCGTCGACCTGGGCCAGCGAATACAGGCCTTTGCTGCGGTACTCATAATCAAATACAGACGAAGAGTAAGGCAATGATGACAGTGTGCAGAGCCGGGCACCAGAGTGTATGGAACTGACCATGTGATCAAATTTTCGACGGTCGTAAAGTAGAATGTTGGAGAAGCGGCCAGTAACGTATATGTCGTCCGACACACTGTTCGGTTGACCGGGATTTTCAAGGTGCAGGATACTGAGGGGGCCTGGTTGGGGAAGCGGCGCATATGCCGGCAGAGGGCTCAAAAACAGTGTGTCAATAAGAGACTGATAAGCACCGCTGGCAGGCTTCTCCAGCTTTTCATCACGATCGTGTCTCGGCTTTACGTTCGTGCGGTGGTCATACAGATGGATTCCCAAGTTTGTGCCTACCGTCAAGGGCACGCCAGGTTGGGTGGACGACAGCGAGCCGATGACCCAGGGGAAAGTAATACTGCTGACAGTTCTAAGCGTTTTCAGATCAATGTGCATCAGGTCTGCGGTACTTGTTAGGACTCGCTGTCGCTGGTCTCATTCTCAGGGGTGAGAGGAAGCTAACTTACGGGACTCAACAGCAACGAAGGCCATGTCGCGGTCGCTGTCCACCGCTACACATTCCACTACACCGGTGTCGGCCAGTTCGTCCCTTCTACCCTTCCCCTTTCCTTCGTAGAAAATAGACCCGACATCGCTTTTCGCAAGCACTGACCCCCTCTTCTCTTTCGTGCCACGCACATCCCACAGATACACAGACCCGTCTGCCATGGGGGTCACCGCAATCGACGTTCCACGGTGAGCTTTGGGGTGCCAAAGCGCCATGCCCCTGGCATCGAGGTAATATCTCGCAAAATTGACATTGCGGTAAGCCTGTTGGAACCAGTTTACCGATATGGGGCCATTCCGCTGGATATACTCGTCGTACCAGTTGGTCGGCTCGCCGGGGTAGAACGGATCCCAGTTCTCAAGGAGTCGCGTGTACTCGGCACTTCCAGGCTTGGCAGTGCACTCGGGAACTTCGGGGTCGAAAAGGGCACGTCGACCGTGAACATCATCAATCTGTAATGACTTGTTGAAAGACAGGTGCTTCCACAAAGTATTATCTCGGCTGACTCTGAGTATGCGCCGCGACACCTGCTGGAGGGCAGCTTTCTCGGTGGGCGTGAGATCTGTGGGAGAAGAATCGTTAGATACACGGTACATCTATAGCTGAGTGAGTGAATAGCCATGACTACAAAACAGTGGCCGGCGGGAAGTAGACTTCGGTGGGGTAAGATTGGAGTTGAATGGCATGAAAACGCATGGCGTACAAGACAGAACTCTAATCAGCAGCTCGTCAGGCAGGCTTTCGAGCGTCGGCGGATCATCCATGGCAACGAGGTCGAGAGCTGACGAGAAATGCAAAGGAAGAAGAGTAAATGTAGTTTCAATAAGAAGAACTATCCCTCTCGTCAGTTTTAAATGCCCTTCGCGGCCCTTCGAGGGTGTTACAGTAACACCCTCCACTCGCTCCTCTCCATCTAAGACTGTGTAGCTTCGCCGTGGACGCGATCGGCCGTTGCACCAGGTCGAGGGGCTTGGCGGGTCAGTCAATGCATGCTAGAGAGTCGCATAACAGACAACCCTTTCCAGCGTCCCGGAGGAACATAGGTGGGGAAGTGAGAGAATAAAACTGCTCGGCGAATTGACGATATAATCAGCGAAAAAACACTGGGGTGTCAAAAGAGTGCAACCGCATGGAGAAATGAGGCGACTGTTGGTGTTCGTTCGTGAGAGGGTCCTTGACCATCAACGCGATACCCCATACGCCACTTTCTCTTATCACCGATAAGTCTCTTATCGGGGCTGGCAGTGCGCAAAACTGCAAAACACCAGCATATGCACAGTCTCACCCTCGCATCACTAGTCTCTGCGAAGGATACAATCAGGCGACCACAGAGCTTGTTGGCGAACCTGCTGTGCAGTTGTAAGTTTTCCACTCCTGATCATCTCCATGTCGTGTGATAATATATGATTTAGTAGTTCAAATACTAACTTCGGAAGCGGAATTAGGTTATAAAAAACTAGTGAATAAAGAATAAAACATTCAGCTCTTTTAGTCCAACCTCACTCCAGAAAGACAACAAAATCCATGTATCCACCTTGATCAGAAAAAATCAGTGTGTGAAAGACTGAAAACGGACGAGTAAGCAATAATTGGACCAGCAAGTAACGCAAAACGAACACCTCCACGCAATGTTCCACCCAGACTTCACGACTCGGAACTTGATCCAGCTTCCGTCTTGCCAAAAACAACATCCCTCAAGTGATATCTCTCTCCACTCTCTTCGCACATGCCCCTAAATACACCCCACTTCTCCGTCTCGGTCCCCTCTCCTCCCCAGAGCTCCCTCGGGGTCCCGTATTCCGCCACCATGCCATCGCTGAGCACCAATATCCTATCGAAGTCGGCAATCGTGGAGAGCCTATGCGCAATGACGAGAAGAGTCGAGTCACCAAACTCGTGGCGGATCGACGACTGGATGAGCGCATCGGTAGCCATATCGACGGCCGAAGTGGCTTCGTCCAGGACCATCACCTTCGGGCGGGCGACGATGGCTCGCGCAAGGCACAGGAGCTGACGCTGTCCTTGGGAGAGGTTGAGACCGCCTTCCGATACTAGCGTGGATAGTGACAGAGTGGGATTCCCGGGCGTAGAGGCTCCGGATCTAGTTTGATTTTCAGACGGGCCATCCGCGAGGGTAGATAAGTTGGGCTGCTGGTGCGGCAGAGGCACAGGGGTCGCAGCACCAGATTCGGGTACGAGATGCACACGTCGCAGAGATTCGATAAGCACATCATCTGTTTGTTGGTCGAAAGGATCCAGATTGCTTCGAATAGTACCAGAAAAGAGAACAGGATCCTATTTCGAGGGTTAGCCAAGGCTACAATAAAAAGAGGGAGATCTAGACAAGTGGATCCTTAGACGAAACTCACCTGGGGAATGATAGCCAAGCGACTTCTCAAATCATGCAGCTTAACCTTTGATACGTCCAGCCCGTCGATGACGATACTTCCCTCTCTTGCCTCTAAGAAGCGGAATAAAGCTAGCGTAAGCGAACTCTTTCCAGCACCTGTCCTTCCAATTATACCAACGCGCTCGTTCTTCTTAACTTCGAAATTCAACCCCTTGAGAACAGGGGGTAAATCATCGGCATATGACACCACCAGGTCCTTGACATCGAGACGCCCCTCGGCCGGCCATGATGCTGGAGGCGAGGTGCCCGCGAGAGATTCGGTTGGAAGTTCGGTATACTCCACAATTCTTTCCGCCGCATTCATGTTCATCTCAATGTTAGCGTAGTGTCGGACCGTCCAGATGACACACTGGGAAAATTCGAGGGAAAATGCAAGTGCAAACCCTGCCAGCGAAGGTTCCATGCTGGGAGTGAGCAAGATAATGGCAGCAACGATGACAGCAAATACGGATCCAACAAAAGCCATCCTCAAGCCCATCCACCGGTTGAACAGCCACAGGTTCCACGTCGTCGTTGAATAGTCGTCGATCTTCTCATGCATCCTCGTGACGAACACGGGGGCACGATCATAGGCACGAACGGTCGTAACACCGGTCAGTGCAGACCCAAAGGTCTCAAATACTGGGGACTTCGAAGTTGACTCGAGGCGCTTCGCCGGCCGAGCGCCCTCGAGATAGCGGAGGGCATAATAGAGACAGATAGCCAGGAGGACCAGCGCAAGGAGGATTATTGAAGGGGAGACCAGGATTCCAGCTACTACCACTCCCATCAACTGGAGAAAATCGTGTAGTCCAAACGAAAGGCTGTTCATCAAGTTGCTGTCGAGGGTGCTAAAATCGGCTGTGAATCGGTTGAGAATCCTGCCGACAGGGACCGTGTCAAGCCACCGGAGAGGTGCCCTCAGAACTACGAAGTTGGCTTTGGCGAACAGCTTCTGGGACGCGTGGATAGACCCAAAATAAGAAACATATATACGAAGCGTCGCAACAATACTGGCAGCCATGGCCAAGGCAACATAAATGCCCAGGTAGAATCCAAGGCCCCTTCCGTGGGAGTCTGCGTGCAACTGAGGGGTAGTGTTGAGCGGAGAAGTGTGCTGAATGCTGAAGTCATACGCGCGGCCGTGTCCACCATGGGCATTCACGTACTGCTCCTCATTATAACTTCCTGTCCAAATCTTGAGCCACCAAGACCGACCAAGGAAAATAGCCTCCGTTAGAAGGAAAAGGCCCATGAGAGGCAGCCAGAAGGCGAAGCCTCCACTTTCACGGATGAAGGCGGCGTATACGCGAGTCTTGACCGCACCTATGTCTCTTGCCTCTTCCTCGACGAAAATCTTTGGAGGGACTGCTGTCTTGGAGGTGGCCTTTGAGAGGGTGTTGCCGTTTCCTTGCTCATCTAGATCATCCGACTCCGAGTCCCCTTCCGAGTTCACGGCAGTAGTATCACGTTCGTCGTCTTGGATCTGTTGTTGGCTTTGCTCGTGGCTCTTGATTCGTTCAAGCGTCCCATCTCCCCGTAGCTCCGATAACAAGCCGGAGTGGAGAGCACGTCCATCCCCAAGTTCTACCAGGTAGCTGGTCTTTGGAGAGCACAGAGCAACATGATGGGTAACCAAAATACGTGTTCGGCCCTCTCCAAGAGGACCACAGAGGCATTTCTCGAAAATGTGACGGCCAACGTGAGCATCCACGGCGCTGAATATGTCGTCCATTACCAGGATCCCAGCTCTTGAGTAAATAGCCCTGGCCAGGGTCATGCGCCACTTTTGACCACCCGAAAGGTTGATGCCGTTAGCTCCAATTTCCGTATATTCGCCATCGGAGAGCATTTTGAGATCCTTCGTAAGCGCGCAGGCATCGACAGTCGCCCGATATCGGGCTTCGTCGAATGGAAGTCCGAAGATGATATTGTCTCGTACAGTCGCATTTTCAATCCACGGAATCTGCGCGACGTAAGCAACGGCTCCTGGAATAATCCAATCACTCGCATTGGCTTTATCGTCGTGTCTGTCCTCCAGAGCCGGGGCACATGGCACGCTGATCGTGCCCGACAGGAGATCAACTTCCCCGAGCACGGCGGCCAGTAAGAGACTTTTTCCCGTTCCAGTCTTCCCAGAAATAACAGAGAGCTGTCCCTTGGGAAAGGTAATGCTCAAGTCACGAAGAATGAAGCGCTCCTCATTGGGCGTATCATCATCGACGGGCCATGCTATCGTGGCACTGTCGAAGGAGACTTCAGGTCCTTCGGTGGTTATCTTCTGCATCTCGTCACCCTGGAGATACTTGTCAATACGCTTCATGGAAACCCATGCATCCAAAAAATTCGTCATGAGCTCCGGGACGACGGAGAGGGTGACCTCGAGAGCTTTGAAAACACCAAGTGAAACAAAGGCAACTGATGGCGAAAGGGATCCTTCCATGACGGCGTACGTGGCAAGAGCAGCGGCGGCCAGGATAATTGGGCTGCATATCCAGACGCCAATGAGAATGACATCGCACATGAACACCTCCCAAACGTTCTTAAGTTCCTTTTCTCGGACCCCATTGATCTTGCTCTCCCACTGCGGCTCTAGAGCGGCGAATTTGATTTGGCGGATACCTTGGAGGGCTTCAGTCACAACACCCATCTTCTGGTCTCGAGCCTTCATCAACCTATCCTGTGCATCGGAGTACTTCTTAGAGTAGTACACATTGACGGGGAAAAGGAGGACGATAGTTGCAAATCCAGCCAGGAGAGCTCGGATGCCTAGCAGGTGAGCAAGGAAGAAGAGCGAGACGATCAGCTTGAAGAAGGAGCCTGGGATGAAGTTGTTGTAGCATGCGAAGTCGGAAGCGCGTTTCGCATCAACACCGATCAGGTTGATAGTGCTCTGCTTGCTTTTCTGGATAGCTTCAGCCTCGTCCTCATCTTCATCGTCGTTGTTGTCATTGGAGTCGTCAGAAGCGGCCCCGTCGTCTCCCTTCTGCTTCTTGACTCCCTTGACGTCCTTGCGGCGCATCGATTTCTCAAAGATCAAAGTGGACAGCTGAGATCGAACAGGGACGCAAAGATCCCCCATTGACAGCCAAAATAAGTAGTTTTCCATCCACTACGCAAGAGGGTCAGCATCAGCGCTGTTCGTGGAACTAGTAGCGGGAATGGTTAATACTCACGCTCTGGGCAACGATTGCAACGCCTAGCCAAACTACCCAGATCCAAACGTCGGGTCCAATATGGCTTTCACCTTCGGCCGCACGTTTTTCGAGCCCGCGGAGGAGGTTCAAAATACACCATTGTGGTGTGAAATTCAAGACCGAAGTGAGAGCAGTGAGGGTCCACTGGAGGGTGAATGCACCCTTGTGAGCCACGATCAGCGACCACCACAGCGGACCCTTGAAATTCTTCCCAGTGAACGATTGGGATAGCTTGTCGGCACGGGTATAGTGATCAGGGCGGTCCATGTCCCCTAAGTCCAGGTCCTTCTTCATTGCGGCAATATTAAGGAGGTCGATCGGCCACTCGAAGATGGATCGTCGAAAGGCACTGATGGTGTATTGACGATCTATTCTCCTCCCCTTTTCGTCAAACACATCTGGGCGGCGGGGAAGGCTGATGCTTGCAAATGCGAGAAAGATGGCTACAACAAGTTCCGCGATACGAAGACCAAGGAATTCCCGATGGGAGCTCCATAAGGACGACGCGAGACTCGCACCCTGGCTCAGCCGCATTGCCGCTACAATAAATGCCGAGAATAAGGTGAACACACCGAGTTTGTAGGACCTGACGGAATCATGGCTGGCAGAAATCGAGATGCTCTGAAGCACGACTAGGCACTACACACATCTATTAGTATGTAGCAGCGAATAGGAGATTAGAAAGGAGTCATACCCAAGCCGCCGTGCTCAGCCAATTCGATAGGAATATCTCATGGCTCTGATGTCGCAATGTGCCAAGGACGGACTCGGCTATTGAAAGTCCACACCCTGCGACTGAAAATAGCACAATTTGAGACTTTGGTAGCCTTGATGAGAAAGAGGCCACGGCCTCGGGAGTGCTCTTTCCATCCGCATCTTCGTACCAGTTTGATTTTGGTTCCCTATGTCGAAGCTGACGAATCAGGGTACACGTCCCCGATATTGAGCAAAGTGCTACAATTCCGAGAGCGACGCCAGAAGAAATGATTTCTTGCGGCATGGTAGATAGGCTCGACAGAGCAGCGTTTCAAATATTCCCAGTTCGTCCTAAGAATAAGAGTCGACGTGGCAGAAGGGTGATGCTGGTTGGGAAACTCTTTGAAGTTTGTGAGAAAGGACTAGAGCTGACCCCCACGAAGATATGGGCGTTCGCGGATTTATAATCGGGGGTTGCGTATTCTGGTATTTGCAGGCTAGGACACTCTCACCGCAACGCGGGGTTGGAAGGAACGGCCACCGCGCGACCCAAAAAGGTCCTGCCAAACACACGAGAGTTATCGGCCAGAAGCAGAAAGAACGAGGCAGCAAAAATGGTAGAGTTTTTTCCAGAAGAACAAGCCAGTGTATTGTTGAAATAGCACAGATATAAATATATAGATAAGAAATATCTGCCTTGGTTTTAAGACGGAAGGAAAACAGGACATAGATATATATGTTTCCCAGGTTGAGCAGGTACAAACGGTGCGGCCTACACCCTGCGAGAGCCTGAGGATGATGACGGAGACAGGCGGAGGCGGAACAACTCAATAACGGACACTTTCACTAGCTTGAATGGCGACGGGATTGATGGCAAGGATGGATTTCCAAACCATACCTATCTACAGTACTCCGTGACAAGCATGTGCCCCCCTATACAAAAAGATAAGCCATTGTGCCTTGCGTTGCATAGCGGGGGACTAGTTCGCACAAAATTCCACCGTTGGTCGGATGTGGTGCTAGCATCATGTAAAAGCGAGGCCCGGTTGACTCACCCGGTGACTCTTCCGCTCCCCGCATGGCAATATATCGCAAGGGGTGGGGATGTGCAGCCCAGATCTGGGGGCAGTTAACAGTTATAGCCTAAGGCTTACGGACTGCTGCACAAGGAGGGTTGTATTGAAGTAATCCTCCCATTGGCAATGTTGCAAGTGTAGACACCAAGAGTTCTCTTGGATGCGGGTGAAGCTGCAGATGTACAGATGTAGGAATCAATGCATTAGGCAAAGTATAGAAGGCGCATCCGCTTCCCTGCCCCACCTTTTGCTGGCGCAACGATGCAAAACTAGAGCGGCAGGTCCAACGTCCGTCCACAGCTAGTAGGATAAAACAAAGGTTCAAGGTGGATTTAACCTACTATGGTACACATTTTGTCAGTCGCATGCACCGATGGAGGTTTCTAGTCCCAAATTGTTTGCTCTCCTTCACCTCGCTGTCTAAATATGCGATTACCAACAGAGCTGGCCCCTGGTCTGTTGACGAGTGGGGGTTCCAATTAATACCGCGTTGGAAATATTTTACTATCCCCATGCACGGTCCCATGCACGGTGTTAGGTGAGTGGTGTACAGCACCACTAGGTTCGAGGTATAGTAACCAAGTATAAAATATTTCGACGTGTACTCCATATGTTTTATACTATAATGTCCAGTAATAGTTTATGTATTAAAAGTTCCCCGAGATGATTCATATTGGCACCAACTGCAGGAGACTTCTTCTCTTGGCCCAGCCTCAGCAGAGAATCATAAAAAGACCCTGTTGACTCTTTTGCCGGTTTTTTTTCCTGCGCGTCGATTATATTCGCGATGCGTCTTCTACCGTCTGAGATGGCTACTATCGGCTTATTTGTGTCGGTAGCCATCTCTTGACGGAATACGGAAAATATTATCATCCGACTTCTCCCTCTCGGTCACCAATGGTACTACTTATTAGTAGTAGTTTGTATAGGCATTCGCTTTGAGGTGCCATTGCGCCCATCTCTGTGTTCCAGTGTGGTTAGGCAGTTCGGGCTGCGTGACCCAGTCTTCTTTCCTTGAGGGATATCCGTGTCGGCATGTGAGGCTCCGCTCTAGCTGAATGTTAGAGGTAAAAATCTTCGCGTTTTGAACTTCGAGGTTGTCACATTTTATGCTGGTGCAGGGCTTGGTATTAGAGATTTGCCAAGACCCATGCCTGCAAGATACTCCCTACATGCCAAACCAGTAAACGGATTAGGCGTATTAGTAATCACTTGAGAGTAACTCATATGTCTGTTAGTAGGTAGGGGGTTGGAGTGTAAGATGCGGTGAGCATCCATCTCGGACTCCGGCTTCGCATGATTGAAGTGATGCGGCGGACAATAGCCGTCGTGCCGTGCCGCAGATGCCGCCTTGAGTCCCTACCTACAGTAACCTAGCAAGCCCGGGATCCTTGACAGCCACTGTACACCATCGTAACTGACTTTCTTTTCACTTTCACTGAAGTCCAGCAGAGTCAACATCCAAGCCAGGCTGGGATTTTTGATCACACGTTTGTCGCCTGGAGAAATTGACACAAAACAATTCTGCGGCCACATGGCTGTCTAGTGCATGCATGGTTTGAAACGTAGCGGTCCACACAGGTCTCTAGAATGATACAACGACATGGCCGGTAATGTCTTTTTGAGGCGATCAAAGGCGCTGTCATCAACTACCATCTATCATAACGTCCTTGCCAGAGCGGATCTCCCAGTAGCCGGTTTTTGCTCGACCTTCTCGCAGTGTGTTTTGAGTTATTTGTATTGGCCAGTATAGCCCTCAGCTTTGATAGTGCTGATGCTGTTGCCGCCGTGGGTCACCACCGTGATATCCTTGACACTGCCAAATCTAGAACCACAGATGGATGCTGCAATTGGAAGGAAAGCGCCGGGCGCTGTGGGCAATGTTGGGCAACAGTGATGTTGTCTCCAGTTTGTCCCTTCGCGTACGAAATGGCTGGGACGGTACAAGGAGAAGGTGCATCATCAAAATTTTGGGGGTAGGTGCGAGGGCGTGTTTTTGGGGAGGGTAACCATAAGACAGCTAGGAATCGCTAGCTGCCGCTCAGAAAGCTCCCAAGCGTGTAGCCTTGACATTAAGATGGTGCGTGGTGATTGGCCGAAACGCGCAACGTGAAGCAACCTTGTGGGGCAGGGGAAGGGAATGAATGGTGAAGTCTCACCTGCTCCAGCCAAACTACAAGATCCTCTTCTGCTGCTGCAGGCTCAAATGCTCTCTAGGAAAGGAACTGTCCGCCTACTGGTCCTTCCTTGGTCGCCTGTTGCCCGTGGAATTGGCATGACTGTTATCAACCTTAACCTCCCGCTCCTTCTTCCTCTTTTTCCCCCTTTTACAATCATAATTTTGCTTTTATTTATTCTTCCCTCAACTATCCATCGCTTCTAGCCTTCGCCCGTTTGACAAACTCGCCCAACAAGACGTCGTCTCTCCTTCTCTCCCTTGACGGAATTGCGCCAATCACAGCATTTCCAACCCCCCCACCCTAGCTCGGTCAATCAATTGTCACGGCAGCTGTTATTATCCCACAGTCCACACCAGCGAGACCACGAACCTATCCACTACAAAGAAACCAACACGAGGAAACGATCCCAAAGAAGTGCTACTTGCCTTCTTTCCGACGCACCACCCCTCGTTTCCCTCTCTACAACCACCATCTAATGCAATTGAGGAGTTGCCCAGCCATTTCCAGCCTCGCCATAAGCAACTTCCCAGGCTTCTTTGACTTGCAACCTACTTCATCTGTCTGAGAAACAGCTGTTGTCAAGGACGCCCACCGTCAGCCTCGAGGGCACCAACCTCAGCCCTCTCTTACCTCCGCCAATCTTGCCTTTCACCTCTCTCTACCGTTCCCCCACCTTGACACCAAACCTGTTCATCAATCCTCGCCGCAACCATGAAGAGCAGTGCCATTATCGTCAATTGGCATAACGACAACGCGCCGGTTTACTCGGCCCACTTCGAACCCGATGGCAAGGGAAGCAAAGGCCGTCTCGCCACTGGAGGAGGAGATAACAATGTCCGCGTATGCTAATCTGCTCCAGCCCCTACACTAACCCACATACCTATTGCGTCATACTAACATGCGATCCTCAATATAGATATGGAAACTACACAAAGACGGCGAGGAACGAAGAGTAGAATATCTCTCCACCTTGGCCAAGCACACCCAAGCTGTCAACGTTGTCAGATGGTGTCCCAAAGGTATACCCAATTTCCTTTCTGTCCAGCTCCCGTTTGGGTCGTCGGAAGCTTCTATGCAGTACGCACGCTAACAAATCAACTCGACTCCTTAGGCGAGCTTCTAGCTTCCGCTGGCGACGACGGAAACATCATTCTCTGGACACCTAGCGACACCCCTATGAAGGAGTTCGGCAGTGAAGAAAAAGAAGATGACGTAGACAAGGAATCCTGGCGGCCGAAGCACATGTGCCGCTCTTCCGGGGCCGAGATATACGATCTCGCCTGGTCGCCCGATGGCCAGTACTTCATTGTCGGTAGCATGGATAATGTTGCGCGCATCTACAGTGCCAGTACAGGCACCATTGTCCGTCAGATCGCCGAACATAGTCACTACGTCCAAGGCGTCGCCTGGGATCCTCTCAACGAATATGTAGCCACCCAATCATCCGATCGCACAGTCCATGTGTACTCCCTCAAGAATAAGAACGGGAGCCACGCACTAGATAACGTCGATGAAAAACCCAACAGGATTGCGAACCACATGCGAGCTGATTTACCTAGCCGACGAATTTCTTCCAATAGCCCGGCACCCCCCGACATGGGCTACCGCTCCCAGCTTTCGGTCGATGCCGTTGGCGGCTCGCCCGTACCTTCTGCGCCTGGTACCCCCACGTCTCACCCTCTCCCGATGAACCCGCCAACCAGTGCCGTGTCGCATAGCCGTCGGTCCTCCTTCTCATCGCGCCGATCTGTGTCTCCTGCGCCTTCTCTGCCTCTCCCTGCCGTCATGCCCATGGAAGCTTCCCCAAAGCCGCATGCGGCAACGAGCGTTGGCGTAAAGAACGCAACTATGTACGCTAATGAGACTCTAACGTCTTTTTTCCGCCGTCTTACTTTCACAAATGATGGGAGCCTCCTCCTTACACCGGCGGGCCAATATCAGGACCAGCACCAACAAGATGGCAAGTCATCGTTCGAGGTGATAAACACAGTGTTCATCTACACCCGCGGCGGTATTAACCGACCCCCAATTGCCCATCTTCCTGGGCACAAGAAGCCTTCGATCGTCGTGAAGTGTTCGCCATTGAAGTACACACTCCGAACGTCACCGCCTGTAACTAAGCATATCACGATCGATACGTCCTCCAAGGATGATATGCCGCCACTTCCAGAATCGCTATCTAAGTCATTGCCGTCTGTCATGGAACCACCTCCGCCTCCTTTGACTGGCAACGAAGCCACATCAGCGACGCCCAAGGGAATCAGCGTTGAGACGTCTGCTTCTACAGCAGGACCGAAACCCACATTTGCGCTCCCGTATCGTATGGTTTATGCGGTAGCCACCCAAGACTCGGTACTTCTATACGACACCCAGCAGACAACCCCAATTTGCGTAGTCAGCAATCTGCATCTAGCGACATTCACCGACCTTGCGTGGTCTTCAGATGGTCAAACCCTCCTCATATCCTCATCGGATGGGTTTTGCTCCACTATCGCTTTTGCCGATGGCGAGTTGGGACAAAAGTATGTTGAGCCGAAGAAGACCCCTTCTGCACAGAACACCCCCACCGCAACGCCCACGTCTGGTGTTGCCCCTCCATTTGCCGCGGTTGCTCAGCATCAGCATCGTAACTCGGCCAATTCTTTTGCTGCCCCTTCGCCGCCGGCAGCGACCTTTGCAAGCCAACGACCGTCCTCGCCGGCTCGCTCCAATTCGACTTCGTCGGTAGCTACGACCCAGTCTGCCGCACAACCGCCACCAGCCTCGATTCCAAATGCTACGTTGATTGCAGGATCGGTCCCTGGCATTGCTGCTACAAATTCTGCCAAGGTGACTGGTGTCCCCATTACTACACCCCCTGAAACGCCTAGGAGCACTACCACAAGTGTGTCAGTTGCAGGCACGAAGAGGGACGCCAGCGAGAGTGAGAAGGAGGATGCCGGCAAAGATCCCAAGAAACGACGAATTGCCCCCACTCCAGTTGTCCTGGAAGCGGCGAAGGAGAAGTTAAGTGAACCGTCGAAGCCCGAGGAGCCGGCCGCATCAGAGACTTAATGAACAGAGATGTGGCGGTCATAGCCGTCCGCTGTAGGGAAGCATTATTCTACCTCCACGTGGTATAATTGTAATGGGATTTATCAACACGGACACCGTATAAAGGAATGAGCTCGGGAAGCTGAGACAGTTTCTTCGAGAAAGTCAAATGATTTGCATTGGTGGCGTTTTGCCTTAATAGCTCCTAGGGCGTTTATCTGCAAAATTCTTCGGGAAATAGCAGGGCAATATTGGTAGTTTAGGACACGAGGTCCGTTGATGTACGCAAACTTGAATTTTTGAGATGCCCAGGAAATTCGGGTCAGGAAACGGCGCTTTCTTCTGCTGCAATAGACGGGTCATGGTAGTGAGCATTGATTGGCAATAGTTTCCTCTTTTCCGCAATATGAATTCGGACACCTCGAAATATTGCGACATTCGGATGCAGGCTTGTATTCAATAGTAGCCACAAGTCTGGGTGTTTCAGAGCTATCATCATTGTACATAGCTCACTCGAGGTCTTGCAAGACTTGTACACCAAGAAAACAGGTAGCCAGCTGGCCTAATATGAATATTATAGACATTACACATAAACAAACAAGTTATCACAAAACATAATTTCAATTTATCATAGCGGTCTTATGAGGTGAAGGTACCTTGAGTTTAGATATCTGTCCGCCATTCGGAGTCCTGCTGTTCCTAAGTGGCAAGCCAGTCTTGATGTTGGAAAAGTGCCTGGGAATCACAGGCCCCAATCGCATGAGAAAACTCTCGTTGCCCCCAAAGCACATCAATGCGGGTTGGCCAGAGGTACCTTAGTGTCTCCAGTCTTCTCTGCCTGCGATACGTATGCGAGGTATAAAGGTACGTACCCTTTTTTCCAGGGGGAGATGCTGCTCAAGAAACCCCGTGTTGCAGGCACAGAGACAGAAGAACATGCAGGCTTTGTCTCTTTCTTTTTCTCTTTCTTTTTTGTTTCTTCTTTTTTTTTCTCTTATACTACCCACCATAACATGATAAATATAGGACGGAAGAAAAGCAAGTATCTCCGGGGCGGGCATGAAGTAAATTCAAACTCTCCGGCGATCTCTGTAATGTTTTCCCGTAATTTCAGGGAGTTGGTTGTGCGCGCCGCCGGAGGCTCGGCGGGGGGGGGAGGGGGGGGGATTCCTCTTTTCTCGCTGCTAGTAAAATTTCAATTTTTTGTATTCGAGGTGCCAATTTAGGAGGCTGCCGAGATGACAATATCGCGGAAACTTTTATCGCCTCGCTGTTCTTCGCGAGATAGACGACAGACATACCGGCCGCTTATCTACTTGTTTTGGGACGCGTCTCTCAAATCGTTAGAACGATATTGCCGGCGCTGCTACCGCTCCTTCCTAAGCTATGTATGTATATATATGCCTTGGCGGAGAGCTTCTACCTAGGTAGGTGTCATGTTGATTTGAAAACTTTCATATGGCGAGGAGTTGATGTATAAGGATGCAGGCATGTAATTTCATAGCCTAATTTAAAGATATACACCCGAGCAAAGGCGTTTCTTCATTGCATTTATTGTAGGTGTAAGGGTGTGTGGGTATAAACAAACCGAGCCAAAACATCTAAACCTAACTACCAAAGCAACATCCTCCTACAATACCCGTAGGCTACAGACAACCACCAACTGCATAGAATAAAAACTATGAAGTAGCAAGTGCCATAAGCAAAAACGTTTGCACTCTTCTGTATAAAATCATCCCGTTCCATTCCCGACACTCCGCGCCATTAAATACAACACCGTGCCGTGAAATCCATCAGTAAGTACCAAATGTTAGAGTGTGCTTCCGTTAGCCTCGGCCTGTTATAGTCATCGCAATTTATACAGGTGGGTATCAAGCCCTGAAGCTGGTCCTTTCACCCTAGTTTCCATTCCCATTTGTACCAAACCCGTCAGTCTCTAACCAGTCCAGCCAGCTTGGGGTTTGCCTCAAACCATATAACCGATGCGAAGCGAAGAAAAAAAAAACACGCCGCCGTCAGATGCTGGTCGAAATAAATGCTGAAATGCCATACTCAAAACACCAACGAGAAAACTTTTGCCGTGTGCCATTGACGTCCAAGCCTGCCTGCCTAATAACCACCAGACTTACTTCGTCCGATAGAACTTCTTGTAGAGAAGGTGGAGGAGGAGGTTCACGTTCATCTTGAGGTTGTTGTCGTCAAAGAGGGTCATGAACTGCTTGCTCTCGAACTGGAACTGAAGCAAATCCTCGATCGGCACCTGGACGCTGGCACCTGGGATCTGTATATGGCCACGCGATCCCTCAATGTTGAAGATGCCTACCTCGTCGCAGGAAATCGTCAGGTTAATCCGATCCCAATCACGCTCAGGGACACCTGACCAGGAGACCAGAACACCCTTGTCGGAGAGAGTCCGGGCACTATACTTGTAGCTGCCAAATTTGGGGACACGGCCGCTTCGTTCGAGTTCGCGTTGGTGGTTGTATTGCTTGGTAAACGGCATGAGGAACTTTTTCTTGCTGTAAAATTGTGGTGTGTTAGTCTCTGAATGATGCAAGATGGTGGCGAATGTAAATGCTAGTGTACACACCCTTTCTTGGTCTGCAAAGTCTTCATGGCCTGCTCGATGTAGTCATCATAGCTCTTGCGCTGCTGCTCGAGATACTTGGCTTTTTCGTGAAGATTGCTCAGTGTCAGGCGCACACCCTCGACTTCGCGCTGGCGTTGTACACGGCGCCTGCTCTTCGTTCGGATGTCGACTGCGATGGCGTTGAGAATGTCCTGGTAGTGGTTCTGTTTCGAGATGCGTCCCAGTTGTTCGAGCCTGAGAACGTTCTCGAGGGCAGCGCGCTTGAGTTCGTAGTAGGTCATGGCGGTGACATCGACCATGTTGGCATCCGAATAAGCGCCCTTGGTGGTGCCAGTCGCGAAATCCTCACGCAGAACCATCTGCCACTTCTTGTCGTCCTCCGCAGAGATAGGCTTGACGAGAATCTCGAGCAGGTTGTTACCAGTCTGCACTCGGATGATGTAGAGAACACAGCGCTTCGTCTCCATGAACAACGCCTTCACTTCGGCTTCCGGATCTTCCGTGTCGTGTAAGGTAGGCGTCAGGAACATCTGGATATCAGACGAGCCGACCGACATTTCATTCTCGTTGTTCTTGGCGCTACCAAGATCCTGCATTATCTCGCGCAGGATGTCATCCCGGTTGGGGCACATGTAGGGGAGGTCGCGGGCGACGAGATTGTGGATCGCAAATATGTCGGCCATCTTGATGTATAGGGTCGGCTTGTTCTTGGCATACAGGTCATTGAACTCGTCAATGTCAAAGGTACTCTCCGCATCGGGTACGGAGATGATGTCTCCAAGGATGTGCTGCAGCCTATCAATCGAGTCGTTGACAAACGCATTGAGCGGCTGGAGATGAATGTTGTCGCCGCCGAAGGGGCGGCCAGACACAATCCGACCAAGCACCTTGGCCACCTCGCTCAGATTCCTCTTTTGCAGGGGGCTGAGCTGTCTCTCAATGATGCCAAGGTTTTCGGGCGCTACTAGGGAGGGTTGGAGGTAGAATCTCCACAGCCAGTGGCCCACAACCTGTAGGATGTGGTCCTGGGGTTCCCTGTTGAAGTGCTGGCAGAGAGAATCGAACATGGATCGACAGACAAATCGGAGGCCGTAGGGCATGCGCGGGAGGAGCTCTTCGAGGGCGAAGAAGAACTGGTCACAGATCTCGCGGAGATCACGGAGATGGTCAATAAACAAGTCTCTAGTCTCGGGGTCTTTGATGGCAACGTCGCGGGGAACATCGCGATGCCTGTGGCTTGGATGTCCAGTCCTGAGCTCCTCATTGTTGATGGCCGCCTTGTAGATCTGGATGGGATCACTCTCGAGGTCGAGTTGAGGGTCTTCGATGATGTGATCGCGAATCAAGGATCCGATGAAGTCGCGGAGGTATTTGCGATCGCGAGGGGAGCGGGTGTAGTTGGAGAGAAGCTTGCTCCAGAAGAAGCTGCCGCGAAGATATTCCGGCATGGCCCTAGTCGAGTCGATTTCTTGGCGGATGGAGCGTGAGATGAGCTTGAGAAGATAGTACTCTTCTCGGCGCTTCTGTGCGTAACCAAAGAGACCCATCATCAGATGCTCAATGCGCTTGCACTCCTTGTCGGCAGTTCCTTGCTCGCGAATGCGCTTGAAGAGACGGGCAAGGTACTGTGGCTGAGTTTGGAGGTTGAAGAAGAGTTGCTGGTAGAGTTCGAGTTTCTTCCTCGAGTTTCGGTTAAGGGCCTTGAGGTCAAACTGGTTGGCGGATGCGATGGTACTGTTGAGGAGGATACTGCTGGTATGGCCACCAAAGTTGCTCTGGTGACTCACAACTTCGTCGAGGGTGATCTTGTTCTTGACTAGGAGCGCAATCTTGATGTCGAGCTGGTCAATGTACTGCTCCAGCATCTCATTCTGCCGCACCTGCTGCACAACGGTCTTTCGCATGCGCTCAAATTCCACCTCTTCATTGAAGTCAAAGCCGCTATCATTAAGGAGATGGACAAAATTCTTGACGGCGTTGACGGGAGGATTCTTGCCGGTAGTAAGACTCTTGTATGCCTCGCCCTGAAGTTTGCCCCTGACGAAGCTTTGGATCTTCACAACCTTTTGCATGTTTTCCTTGAAAAAGCGCTTCTTCTCCTCAAACCTGGCTCGAACCATGAAAGCTTGGGCTACCGCCTGGAACTGGGTGACCGACTCTTCTTCGTCATCGAGCTCGGCGAGAAGCGTCTCCACGTTGCTCCTCAGAATCATGGCCCGGGCCATAGACTGGAGGGAGATAATCTTAGAAGCATGAGACTTCAGCTCATCGAGGAAGTCGGAATTTTGCTTTCGGTATAGGAAGCCGCGAATGCGGCCCTGGAGGTCGATGACGAATGGCTCCTCCGCTGCGAGCGCCTCAAGGTCTGCAGCCAGACGCTCGCGCTCAAGCATGCCGCGAATCATGGCCTGAACCTGAATCACTTCAGATCCATGCTGCGCAAAAGACTCAAGGGTTTCCGAAACTTCGCGACGGACTGCAGCAGCGCGAATGCATGCCTGGAGCTGACCGACCTCGGGGGTGCATTTTCGGAGTTCGGCATCGATACTTTGGACTTTCTCCCTCTGGATCTTTGCACGAACAGCTGCTTGAATAGCTTCCCACTGGGGAGCATAGCTCTCCAAGACCTCAATGTCCGCCGCAATCTGGTTTCTCGTTAGCGCTGCCCTTGCGGCAGCCTGTAGCCCCGTAACGGCCACAGTCTGCGCGTCCAGGTCCATCTGTTCGCCTTCAAGTTCCCGTCTCAGCAACATTCCACGAATGGCAGCCTGAAGACCTGACACCGGTCCCGACATGCTCTTCGTCTCGTGCTGCTGTTCGTCGACATTCTTACGGACCAGGAATCCCCGGATTGCCGCTTGAATATCCCTGACAGGTCCAGACGCCACGCTCAGGTGAGATTTTGTTTCTCGTACCTCGTTACGGACTTTGCTAGCCCGTATTAAGCTTTGAAGCGCCACGACTTGGGGCTCCATGGATTGCCAGAATTGTTCCCTGCTCTCGAGCCGCTGTCTAGCAAGAAACCCGCGGGCCGCGCTCTGGAGGCTTACGGCAAAACGGCGCATCTGGAGCCTATAGCCCATAACTTGTCGGGTGAAGTCGCCTCTGATACGAGCCTGGAGGTCGACTACCCAGCTCTCGTTGTCCCAGAGGTGGTGCATGATGTCTCCAAGTTGGATTCGCATCATGGCTCCTCTTATTTGGGCCTGCAAGTCGACGATGGCGGGTTCGTTCTCTGCCAGCTCGCGGTCAATCCTTTCCTCCTCGGTTTCTTCCGGCTCGGGCGGCTCAACGTCAAAATCCGCGCTCATGTTGCCGAAGCTAGGCATATTAACTCCCAGCTTATCGAGACCTTTTTGCATAGCCTCTAGCTCATGGTGTTCGAATTCAAGCTGGCCGACGAGGTTGCCTATGCGGAAATCAACTATCCCCTTTCTGAAAAGAAGCCAACTGAGAGCGTGGATACAGTAGATGACTTTGGGGATATTCTTCTTCTCATAGAGATCGATCAGTTCAAAGCGGAACAAGTCGGGCAGTTCCACCTCATCGAGATAGCGGAAAAATATAGCAATGTTGTCGGAATGTCGATACTGGAGACGGGCATGGCGAAAGATTCGTAGTCGGCGGTCGGGATTTAGAGCCTCCACCACCTCGGCCAGAGTCACACCATCTCGTAAGGCCTGCTCAAGCTCAACGATAGGAGGGATGGGTTTGTGAATCACGTCTTCTATCCACTCTTTGGCTTCACCAATGTGGCAAAGATACTCATATGCCTGGAGGAACTGGCGCTGTTTGTCCATCCAATTGCGGCCTTCCCAGCCATAACCTGTAGAACGCTGACCGAGGCGGCCGGCATTGGCCTGGTCTGCACGTTGAAGGCGGCGGCGCCCACGTAGACCTACCACCTCTTGGGCAGGTGACGTTATCGAAAACTCATCAGCTGAAGTCTCCTGGGCTAGCTTTGAGAGTGTACGGAGCTGATTTGTGGACGATTTTCCAAGGCTGTCCAGGTCGGGAGTGGCCAGAGGACTGTGCATTGGAACAGCAGTATGTGCAGGTGCCATTGCGGAACTACCTCGCATCACCGAGTCTGTCCTCGTAAGAACCATAGACTGAGGACGAACAGCGTTGAGACGTGGAGGAGTTGGGGGCAGAGAAGACGGCGAGGACGGCGCCATGGGTCGCGTGTCAAAGTCAGCCGAGATTGACGAGACGGAAAGCTTCGACCGGTTGCGTGGAGGGGATACAGGGGCAGGAGAAGGGCGTATGTTTTCGGATGATATCGAAAACCTTGAAAGGTCTAGACTACCGCCGCGCTCGTGTTTATGAGGCGGGGTTCGGGGTCCGCCGGGTCCTCTCGGACCCGGTGCCTGTGGAAGAGGACGGAGTGATTGCCGTGCCATGCTGTAGATATTATCTTTGGCAGCACGGGTAGAGTCTGAAACGGGTGAGGGGGATAGCCTCGATGCCTCGCTCATCCCGCGCCTGTGGCCATTGCCATGACCGGAGGCAGAATAGCCACTTGATGCAGACGTTGACATTGTGCTAGCTAGGCTCTGGTCGGAGTAGTACGAATATCCGGACGAGGTAGTGGAAGAAGCTGTCGAAGATTGCCTGTTGACGGAAGAATCGAATGTTTGGGATTGTCGAAGGGGATGTCCCCGGTACGACATTTTTCTTCTGTGAGTGGGTGGGAAAGATGTCGCAGAAGAGCTACTAGGCAAAACCGCGAATGCTGTGGTGAAGGTTTGCTAATCTGAATATGTCGGGCTCGAAAGACATCACAGCTTCCGTTGCTGGTTGCTGGATGTGTAGAAAACTGGTCCAAAAGCGAAATCCAGCAACGGGATGGGCCGCGTTCTGGCCGAATCTGCCCTATATCGAAATTCTGGGCAGAAACGATAAGAGATGCTTCCCTATTTCATCGAGAACATACAGACTATCCAGGGGATCAATCGATGGAGGAAATGAGGAGGCTTTTGCAGTGCGGGGAGGGAATTATCAAGATTCGGACGCGTGCGATGCAGACATCAACGACTCATTCGGGGACGCTCTGCGCAGATGAAGAGGAGGGGCGAAAAGAGATACTCGTCAATCGAAAAAAAATGGATTGGGATATGTTCGAAATTCAATTATGATGACAGCCTCATGCAAGTAAGTCCGGTTCAGGACCGTCCACCGCAATCCTCGTTGAGAAGGAGGAAGAAGTCTGAAGGAGGGGTCGTGTGGAAAAATGGTGGACAAGGGCAAGGCAAACGGGTCCAAATGGGGTAATTTGTTTGTTTACATGGTGAGCTCTGCCGGTCTGCAGCAGCAACGGTGCCGAGCCCCACAGGGTACGTACCGCACTCAGCCTGCAACCCTGACGCTGTCTTGGCAGTTCGCTGATGGTTCCTGCAGTGCGGTCGAAAGCCGATTTTGGATCACACCGCCTTTCGGGCCAATAAAACTCCGTCTAACCTAGATTTCTGAACAATTTCGTCAGGATAACGGGGTACTTTGCCAGGTTGTCTCCTAGCATATTTATGTTGTATCTCCCAGCAACACAGACAAACCCCAAACAAGATCATTCGATTGCTATTCATGCCTTTGCCAAAGTTTCGAATTTATGAGCGTCTCTCCCTTTAGTGTTTCCCCCGGAATTTTCTTTCTTTCTGTCTGTCCGAGTCTTCATAGCCCGTCCGGCTATAGGTATCGGATATTTATACATTGCCTCGCCTCCCTTTCGCATCACCAAAGATCCACGGCGCTTTATACAACGGCAAGTATTCCCACTTTCACGCGACGTAGGAGCGAGACGAAAGAGCGAAGATGACACCCAGTCATATATCCTCCCCTTGGATTCTACCGACATGATACCGGAACGGTCTACGCGTGGCGATGAACTATTATTAACCCAGTCTCTAGGGGTTGCACGCTGCTATGTTGTGTTCATCTTGCTGGACTGTTTCGTTGAACAGTAAGGATTGAAAGAGTGTTTTCATCTGCCGACTTGCCTGGCAAGATCGACTGTCGATTTCGATCGGCCAATTCCTAGCGGAAACAGCAACCCGGAAGTTACCTTCACATGACAAAACGAGCTTGCCACGATGCTGTGCAAGCGAAGCTGCGCGTATTGACGCACCCAAAATTGCTTCATGACGCGCTTGATGGGGTACATGTGTTCAAGCTCCTTCACCATCGTTATCAGTACCTCCTTATCAGGGGCCCCGCAGTCACCACAAGAATGGCAGATCCCTGCAGGCCAAAATTTTTTGTAGAAAACCTGCAGAACTACACCAGCTACGCCAAATTTTCTCCTCCTCCCTTTTTAAACCGGGAAGAAGAGTTGGTCAAAAGTCGACCTAGGTTTTGGTTTTATCGCCTCAAATCTCGTCAAGCTACCCCGACCGTAGACCACCTTCAACCTCATTCTCCATTCTCCTCACATCCGTTTCTTGTCCCACCATGGCTGCTGCCGCTGCGCTCAAGGAATACCAGGCCAGTGATGGTCTTGGTATCAAGGATCTCATGGACACCAAGATCCGAGGTGGCCTCACCTACAATGATTTCCTCCTCCTTCCTGGCTACATCGGTTTTCCTGCCTCGTCCGTGAGCCTCGACTCGCCCATCACCAAGAGGATCACCCTCAAGACACCATTTGTGTCTTCTCCCATGGACACTGTCACCGAGGCAGAAATGGCCATTCACATGGCTCTCCAGGGCGGGCTTGGTGTTATTCACCACAACTGCTCTGCGACTGCCCAGGCCTCCATGGTCAGGAAGGTCAAGCGCTACGAGAACGGCTTCATTAACGATCCAGTCGTCATCTCGACGCACACCACCATCGGAGAGGCGAAGGCGCTGAAGGAGAAGTGGGGCTTTGGAGGCTTCCCCGTCACAGGTCAGTTTGTCCAGCTCCCGCTCGTCACTTGCAAGCAAGCCCTACACCCCAACACCCGATTCACCATGATTACAACCAAACTCATTAACTTTCGTTCCACCGAATTCGACCTCACGGTCATGGGGACAACTTTATGCTCTTAATGATTCTCGAGTCCTTGCCGTCCAATGTATACAAGTCTTTCAATCTATAGCATGTCGCTGACATAAGACTTTAAACCTCCCCTCCAGAAACCGGAAAGATGGGATCAAAGCTCCTTGGGATTGTCACCAACAGAGACATCCAGTTCGAGGACGAACATCTCACGAACCCTATATCGAGTGTTATGGTGACTGATCTCATCACGGCGAGGAGTGGGATCGATCTGCTTGAAGCCAACAAGATCCTCGCCAAGTCCAAGAAAGGCAAGCTTCCCATCGTTGATGAAGGTGGCAATCTCGTCTCCATGATCTCGCGCTCCGATTTGACGAAGAACCTTCACTTCCCGGTCGCGTCCAAGCTCCCCGACTCGAAGCAGCTCATTTGCGCTGCTGCCATCGGCACCCGTCCCGAGGACAAGGAGCGTCTCAAGCTTCTGGTTGACGCTGGACTTGACATTGTCATCCTTGACAGCAGCCAGGGTAACTCTCTGTACCAAATCGACATGATCAAGTGGATCAAGAATGAGTTCCCAGGCCTTGACGTCATCGGTGGCAACGTTGTGACACGCGAACAGGCTGCGTCCCTGATTGACGCTGGAGTTGATGGTTTGAGGATTGGTATGGGTAGCGGAAGCGCTTGTATCACACAGGAAGTCATGGCTGTCGGCCGTCCCCAGGCCTCCTCCGTGTACAACGTGACCGAGTTCGCCTGGAGGTTTGGCGTCCCCTGCATTGCCGATGGCGGCGTCCAGAATGTTGGACACATCGTGAAGGGTCTTGCTCTAGGTGCCTCAACTGTCATGATGGGTGGTCTCCTTGCCGGTACTACCGAGTCTCCAGGCACATCCTTCGTGTCTCGCGAGGGCAAACTAGTCAAGGCGTACCGCGGCATGGGAAGCATTGATGCGATGCAAGACAAGAAGGCTGGCGGTGGTGGAAAAGATAGCCAGAAGAGCAATGCTGGCACTGCTCGCTACTTCTCGGAAGGCGATAGCATTCTCGTTGCTCAGGGTGTCTCTGGTGCCGTCGCCCACCGGGGATCCATCAACAAATTCATTCCCTACCTCGCGGCTGGTCTCAAGCACTCGATGCAGGACTGCGGCATGACCAGTCTCAAGGAGATGCATGAAAGTGTGAACAATGGCATCATGAGGTTTGAGATCAGGACTGCCAGTGCCCAGCTCGAGGGCAACGTGAATATGGAGTCATATGAGAAGAAACTCTATGCATAAAACCATAGTCTCAAAACATCACCGGCACAATTTTGCCCGAAGGGTAGATGGCGTATACTTGGGGCTGAGGTTTTGGTATTTGACGTGGAGTTATGGGTGGGACACTTGACTTTGGGAGGGCGGGAAACAAAAGTCTTTTAGAAGCGTTCAAGATCGACACTATTACTAATTACTCCTGGAGTAGAGGATTTGCGGAAAATCTCGCGGATTATTAGAAATAATACAGAGGTTCCCGAAAGGAAGACCAATTTCTCTGCAAAACTCGTATATGCTGATAATTGGCCCGTGTATTCTCATTTCTTGCTAGACCGTGTAGCTGCCAATTTAAAATCACCATGTATAATTAAAAGTATTTGTTTCTCCACAACGAGCGATTCGTATACTCCAATTATGAGAATAAAATTATCTAAATATAAAGAAAAACCCCGTGGCATTATTAAATAAAAGTAAAATATACCTTAGGCAGCCCCTATTATAATTAGTTTTAATATTGTAACTATTTTATTCCCGTAGTAATTAAATATCCATTAATCTTTTCCCAAATCCTGGTATCTGGTTATATAAACATTTTTACCAAAAGCAGGGCGGGTATCGGTTTATCTCTTATTTCGGTTTCAAATGCAAACGAAACCTTTAGCCTCTAATGCATGCTAATGTTCCATCCACGTCTCCGCATCCGAAGACGCATTTCAGAATAAAAAGAATGTCCCGCAGCATAATTCGGAAGCAATGAAGTCAGAATTTTCTTCACTGGGTAGTTTAGTTTCGATGGTAAGAGCCAAACCACGGGGCATCCATGCCTGTTTTTTTATTTGCTACTAAAAGCCCCGGGAAGAGGGGATAGCAGGGCGTGGTTATGAACGTGAGGTAAATTAATGGAGGAGATAATCTAAGCCTCATGAATGGGGAATATCAATGCCGAACTTGAGTATATATATGCAACCTCCTTACACGCCTTCTTATCCCTCGACGGACAATTAGTTTCTTTCAAACCCGACCTCGTCTTCTGCATTACTTGGCCCTTCTCCCGAGTATTATTACCAGTCGTTATAAAAGAATGTTGGACACGAGGACCTTAAATCCGTATGTGTAATTGTGTGTATTAAAGTCCTCTACAGGGCTCTACATCCCAAATTGTTGGCAGCATGTGAGGGGCTGAGGTCACGTCGAAGAGCAACGATGAGTGCCACAATGATATGTATATTCGATCTAAGGAGGGAAAGGAGGGAGAGAAAGGAAAAGAGGGGACGACGGGGACGTGTCTACGGGAGGCGCTTCTTATACGCGTCGGTCCCGCGGCTAGTCCACAGTACTTACTCTAGGTGTCGTAGGTGGGCCTATAACACAGCATCACGGAACAAAGGACTCACAAAAGTAAATCAGAAATGGATGATTTATTCTGCTATTTGTAATTTTATAATGTTATTTACTTCCGACAGTACTTTATTCTTCATATTCTAATTCATATATTATATTTGATAGGGCGTTGGGCCAAACCTCCTATCCAAGGATCGTTTTGCTCATTCGTCTCCTTATGCTTAAAGCAAGCCTTTTATTAGTATATCCTAAACGGTCTTTAAGCTTGGCCATTAGTCTTAGATGAGTCAGATATTCTGACCATAGTCAACTACAGCCATGCACAAATTCAACCGTTCTTACCATTTAGAGTGTCTCACTTGATCATCATCGTTCTTGCCGTCTGCATCTTGGTCTTGCCCCATGCCCCGCGCTCTTTCCCCAAAACCACCACCCCCTCATAATGTCCTGGGGCCTTCGTTCTTGTCACGGGATTCTTCCAAAGTTCACTCACCGTCTTCATTACCTCGTTCTTGCCGCCTTCTACAGACTATTTAATCCCACATCCTTGAATCAAAACAAAACACAGCCGAACCCGGCAAAACATCATCAATCTCAACCTTTTTTCGGGACCGGACCGCACCTACCCTCCTGGCGGCTTTCTACCTCCCAATATACGCAATCTACGCCAATTAATAGGGTATTGCTTTCGCGCGCTCTGTAGGTACTATTTGCTCATTATCTCCAAACAGTCGGCCGGGCGATCAAACTACCTACTTCTGGACAATTCCTTGCCTCTTTCCACGCCAAAGTCACTTCCTTCGGAGGAACGAGCAAGGGCTTGTTTGCCCTGGCTATTAGTGTTTCCACATGAAAGATCGACAACTTCTTTCCTGGTTTTCATATCTACGACATAGTTCGACGCCGCCTTGCTAACTGTGCATAGCCATGCCTCTCCAAGACAGGGTCGTCGCCGAGGCAAAGGCTGTTCTGGCCAATGCCACGAAGGGCTACAAAGACGGCGAAGGCTTTCTGAGCCTTGAAATGGTTAAAAAAGCTTTGAGCAACAGCGAACGCGAGAGACTGCAGAGCCAACTGAGAAAGCTTAGGAATGTAACATTCGTTAACGGTGAAGCCCTCGAAAGGTACAAACATCTTATACCTGGAGGAATTGACGACGTCGAAACCTTGTCCAAGGATTTCGAGACTGAGATAAGGCTGGCGATGAGCTCGGCGTTTTCCGTGCAACCTCAGGGTTCTTCCCCAATCAAGCCTAAGGCCGCGGCCGAGAATGACGAGCTCCAGCCCACTGCACCCAAGAGACTGGCTCCGCGAGGCAACTCTCCCGAGAATATGAAGCACCCAAGGCTGGCTGAGGCCGGTTCTCATCTCCAGACAGGGAGGGCTACTCCAATAAATGTTTTCCGGGGCCAGAGAAACACACACGTAAGAACGGAAACGACAGCCAACGAAGAGGTCAAGACTGTCCAGAAGCTGGGCCGGTATGAGGGATCAGAGTAAGTCTATTCCCTCGACTGTCTCCTTCTATCTCATGAGTGACAATCTGACGGCAAGCGACAGATGGATTACCGCCGATGAAGTGACGAGGAAACTCGAGTCTCTTCCGAACAGTCACCCCGATATCAAGAAGAGGATGTTTGAGGCACTTGCATTCCGATGCACCCCAGTTTCCATAAACGGCGACACAAGAAAGACTGTATTCCTCAACATCATTGATACCCCAATTGATTTTGGTAGACGAATTCCACTCGCTTTTGGACGCGAGCTTAGGGGTATGGTCTGGGGACGGCTCCTGGGTGCAAGGTGGGATCGCGAAAGCTACTTGGCAGACTTTAAAAGCAACCCAGTGTGCAGGAGTGTCAGATACGCCATCAATAATCACCGCGTTTCCGAACTGAACATGTACCAACTCCTGGCAGCTTTTCTTGTCAACGAAGGCACTGGTTTGGCAGGCTACGGGCAGGAACTCCGTGGAAAAAACAACAACACTCTGATTGATGCCTGTCGCGAGGGTCCTCTGTTACCGGGCCACGAAGAGTTGATTCGCGAGTTTTTCGAAATCGAATCATCACTTGATCTTGTTGACCCAGATGTCCGAAGATGGATCGATGCCGACATTTTCCCCAGGAATATCTGCTACAAGGACCTCACCGACGATATGATCCTGGAAGTCTGGGACTGGGAGCTCGAACAGCTCCCTCAACACAAACGCTGCATCCCTGAGAGGCGTGCGGACACTCCCACAAGAGCAAACTCCCACCCCGATCGTCACAGGCATGTTCAAGGTCAGAGTCCCCCGCCACTCCAGAGCACGTCTTTCCTCGAGAAGGACCGCGTTCAGCAGCAGCAGCAGCAGGCCGGCCCTCAAGCATCTATCAACACTACAAGGGCAATTTCCGAGGCCCCGATGCAGCTCCCCCATACAAACAACCAAGGAGTTTCTTGTGATACCCAACAGTCAGACGACGCCTCTCCCACCCGTCAATCCTTGAGGAGAAAGAAGGGTAGACTGCCTCCCAGGCTCAGCCCACCCCACAGCACCACCTCTCGTGCACTGGCACCTGCTGAGCCTGCAGCCACGAGAGGGGCGGCAGGTAATCCATCTCATGCTTCTAGCTCGACATCCTCTACTCCGGCGACCAAATCCTCTTCGGTGTTTGCTTTTACCCTGGGCCAGCCGCGCCAACCGCGCCATAGCGGCTTAGATCGCAAGAACGTTTTCGACCGCTCTACTGTTTCAGAGCGTCCCCGCCAGCAACCTCCTACCGCCAACACTAAGTCTACGGCCAGCCGTCCCAGAGACACGTCATATACTTCATCTCCTCGCTCTGGTACGAAACCTAGCGAGTACTATGGCAAACCGCCAGCTTCGTATCGGCGCCAATAGTCTTCGTTAGTCTATCATCATCAGGAAGCATGCATACAGCATACCGCTTTAACTACTACAAACAATCATGATGGCGAAAATATCAACCGACTCACTCCAATGCAACTTGTACACGTTCGGCCTGCCTAACTGGGGAGCGTACAAGAATGGCCAATTACCCAGCAAAATTGGAAACACCGGCACTGGCCGTAGGAGGCACAGGAATCCTTTGCGACTGATTTCGACAGTCACCACGATGTGATTAGGAGGATTACTGTACTTTTGCTCCCGTGCACTCTCGCTAAATGTAGGACTACCTTTCAGTTTCCTTTATACTTTACTCTTTCTCAGGATGTCGGCATAATGAACCTACGAATGGGGCTGAGGGGGGGAGGGCACGATCTGAATCGCGCGCATACGCGAGAGCGAGAGAGCATAACGCACAGCACACTCACGAAGGAAGAGGCACCCGAGAGGAGGATATGAATGAAAAAGCCAAAACGAGGCGCTCTTTTTCTTCAGGTTGCTCCTGGCCTTGCTTTCGACGCCGCTGAGCATTACAAAGAAGTTTCGGGGGTTGAAGGGGTCGTGTATGGAGTTCACCAGGACTTATTTTTCTTCTGTAATTTGGTTTGCGGTTGATTTGTTCTTTGGGTCTTCTTTTCGGTGCTGCCCTTGTTGCTTACCCTCTTCTTCGAGATACCCTTTGCTTTTCTTTTCTTTCCTTTCGTTCTTTGGGGGGGGGGGGGATTTTGGGTGGCCACACCATGATGTCTCTTTTTTGGCCCCTTCGGTGGTTTTTTTTGGGCGCACGGGTGGACGGATTAACAATACACACCATACTTCGATGATGCTATGATAATACCCAAGATACCCCCTATATAGATGGATCGACAACTTATATGTTGATACTACTAGACGCAAAATTCTGGGAGGCGATGGCTCCTGGACTGAAACATGATGTCTTGCTTTGATCTTGTGCGAGGTGGAACATGGGGTAACAAAGCCCTACAAATTAGAAGTGCGCGTCTCGGATCATGCGTACACTGGTGATGTTGAATATGTATTTTAAAGCATGTGTATAACGATTAACCTTTTCTTCCCTGCCAAACCTACTTGGAGATAGTGCCCGGATTCCAGCCTCCCTTCGTTTCCTCTCTATATACCTTCGGCTTGACTTATCTACGCCCAAAACCGGGCTCGATTACTAATTTCACGATATTGCAAGCCTCAACCTCCCCGCCCGGGCAGACTTCTGTTACTCTCCCTCCTCTAGACTGTCTACCTCAAATGCTCTCTCTCTCTCTTCTCTCTATCTCTCTCTCTCTCTCCATTTTATGCCATTTCATCCCCTTTCATCATCCTCGCCTTCGCCTCCTTCCAAGGCATGAACCCGCATCCCATCTCCAGCCGACCTCCCCTCCTACTAGCTCCTGCACACCACCTGCGCCAATGGAGTACTTCCCCCCCCCATGCGGGGAAAAAAAAAAAAAAAAGAAAGAAAAAAAGAAATTGCCGTTTCTTGTTATTATTACATCTGTCTGTCATCGTTGCTCTAGATGAGCCAAGCTGTTGTGCGGCCTGTTTTCGTGGCCAGCACTGCCCCAAGCCCGTCGAAGCGCGGCGGTCCCCCCCCCCCCCCCGACACCAACAAACCAGTCCCTCTCTCCTTGACGTGCGTGTTTTAGTTGCGCCGTGTTCCTCTTTTCCGAATCTTTCTTTTGCCTCGGGGTACTTTGGCAATTTCCGCCGCACCTTGGTGGTCCGGGTAGTGCTGCGTTCTGGGATAGATCAAGTCATCATCTCAAGCCCCATCTTCTGAGGCTGCTTTGAAGTTTGTGTGTGTGTGTGTGTGTGTGTGTTTTGAGCGACCGGTTGTGCTGTGCTCTTGCCTCGGGATGGATCAAGCTCGCTTTCAAACCCGACTTTTGCGTCTGGTTGAGATGCAGGTCTTTGCGAGCAGTGGTCGAGAGAGAGCCCCCGAAAAGGGTTGTTCTCTCCTCCCCAACAAAGAACAAAGACGCTTGGACTAGGTCTGTCTTGCTGGAACTTCGCACCGCTCGAGTCGAAGAAGGACGTGCTGTTTGCTTGATTGAAGCCTCCGGGAGTGTCTGGAGGCACGGAGCGGTCCTGCGGTGTCCTGATCTTGAAAGCAGGTTGTTTGGATCCGAGCCGAGCAGGGTCAAAGGCCGAAGCGGTGTCTTTGACTTTTCTTCCAATGTGTTTTGCAGGCAGCTTTACGGGTGGTTTGCGTCCCAGCGCCGCCGCCATCATCTTCTTTGGGCTTCAACTTCTCGTTGGTTTGTGTTTTCTTTGAGGGGTCGAATACTCTCCTCAAAGTGTCTTGGTTTTTTAAATTTGAAAGTTTAGGAAGGAATCGTGGAGGACGACAACTGGGGAACTTGTAGATAAGACATTCAAGCCGCCTGACAGGCAACCTTCCTCTTGGGTACTGGTCTCTTGCCCCGTGATTCTGTGGCATTCCAATTGGGATTTGTTTCGACTCGACTCGGTCAACTTTGTGGTTGTGACTGTCGAACATCGACTTGAAGGGCGGCATGGTGGGTGGTTGAGAGAAGGTCTTAGGGCTCTGGGCAGATAACCTGCCTTCAGGGTCCGGTATACATGCAGGTGGGTGGGTCTTGCGGTCGCGGCACCTGCCCAAGTTGTTGTTGTTGTGTTGTTGTTAGTTGAAGCTCCTCCGAAACATCAATCCATCCAGTTTTCCTCCTTCTTTCATTCCCTCTCGCCCACTCAAATGCTCAACCACTCATCCCCGCCAGGAATAGAAGACAATGACGTAGCGGGGCTTGGGGCGGAGGTGTTCTCCCAGTCCTCCCAGTCCGAGTACAAGCCGTCCTCGTCCTCGTCGTGTGGAGGTGGCGGCACTATAACCTTCATGTCGGCCGAGAGGGAAGGCCATGTCTTGCCGCCGACGTAGTGATTGTACATGCAGGCGCCACCGGTCCGGGGGCAAGATGTTGCGTCCCAGGTGCAGGTGGGACCGCCAGACGGCAAGAAGGGCTTTGTGGTGGTGCTCATCCAGTCGACTCTTGGTAGTGTTTTAACAAAAGGCTCGAGGTACAGCTCTCCAGCGCGGAACGCCGTGGGATTGAGCAAACGTCGCGCGGCTGCCTCCCCGGCCTGTCGTACCGCGTGGCGGCCCATTTTTTTCCCCGTCCCAGTTTGCGTAGTCGAACACACCTACGCCCTTGGGAGAGTAATTGTCGTGGATGTCGAGATCCGCGATCCGGCTTATCTGGTTGCCAAAAAGGAAGTCGTCCGTCAGGGCAAAGATCTGGCGGAGGACTGAGTGGGTAATGGCCTTCACGTTGTCGTGGTTTTGCGAGGCTGGCCATGCTCGCGAAAGCGGTGATAGGTAAAACCCTTTTAAGAAATGAAACCGAAAATAAGATACGGTATAAGATAAAAAATTAAAGGGGTTTGCCCTAGTTTAGTGAAGCAATGTGGCGAGAACACAAGTAATTCTTCATGTGTTCATGATATAAGAACCCCCTGCGTTCGGGCTAGAACCCCGCTGTCCTTAGCCCAATACTACAAATATAAATAGTTGCAAAAGACCTCACTAATATGAAGGGCAATTTTATTAGTGGTAAATAGAGATTTTGCCAGCTATATTCCCTAGTATACGTCTAGGAGACTTTCGCGTGAGCTTTCACGTGACTGTCTGAGAAGTACCCCTTTCCCCTACTAGTTGCAACGTGAATAGCGGTCGGGGGTGCGACTTGTCACGGATTATGCTTCCATATCCGTTCAAGTAAAAACACTATCGAGATTAGTACTACATCTAGGTCAATATCCTTAGATCATAAGAGTCCTACGTTCCGAGAGTTAATAAACAATAACATGAACCTGATATCAAATTGCTGCTATGCTAGGCTACCGGTAAATTCTTGTGGCTATCATCATGCATTTCATTTGGTATAATCCCTCCGAAAAAATTAGACCGCTGTGAGATCCCATAAATATGTCATCAAATCATCGCCCTTAATGTTAATGCGCATCGCTAGTCCAGACCGGTGAGCTCAAGGATGGATGCTTCAAGCGCTACAGCCGCACTAGTCGGCCGCCGCACCCAACATCAAACCCGCACCACTCTTCACAAACACCGTTTCTTCTTGTCCCCGATACGAATACCTCACCACGAGGGTCTTCCTCCTCCCAGGACATGGATCCCAAAACCCAAGGAGTCGTTCCAACTTCATTCCCCTTGGTATCCTCAGCAGACTCTCACCCCTCTCGCCGTCAACCAAAGCCGCCAGAGCAACCGTAACATCGGCAACCTCTTCGTCCATATCCCACTCTCCAGTTTTCTCGTCCGCGACTAGTCCGAATTTCGCACTCTGTATGATCAATCCGCCGCCAGCTTTCTCCTTTCTCTCCCTTGCTTGACGTGCTTCGGTCCCTGGAGCAAGAAGCGCAGATAATATATCTGCCTCGACGCGACGTCGTTCCTGCTCCCTCTCTACAAGCTCTTCTATACGTATGCGTTCCCATTCTTCGTCATTCTTCTTCTTGTCCTTCGCGATGCGACGCGCTTCCTTGCCCTCTAGTCCTTCCATCCGAGAAAGTCGCCATGCTTTGAATGCTTTGACGGCGTGGGAAACAAGGACGGGGGTGATGGCACCCCAGAACGCTAGCTGCGAGAGTATTCTACATCCTTCGCCGGCGCCAATGACGATGGGTATGCTAACGCGTTGGCCGAGACGTTGCCAGTGAAGACCGAGGTGTAGAGTGCCCCGCGCGCCGGAACCGATTTCAAGGCCCACGTTCGCAAATTTTCCAAGTCTGAACATGGAGCGCCCGACCACCTGGGGTCCCATGAGGCTGGAAGTAGCAAGTTCCAGTTCCACTCCGACGCGACGACTGTACCTTATCCGTTGCAACCAAGGATGGTGCGCAATGCCCGTTCTGTACCTTGCGCTCACCCCAGATCCAGCCAACCCACCGACGGATGCGCTGAGCTGGTACTTGCCCTTGTGCGACGTACACCCTGCCTGGCCTAGTGTCCCTAGCTTCCGGCAGGGAACTAAAGGTCGGGCGCCAGGGTTTCCAATATCGCACCCAGTCCACCCTATCTCCGCGCGCGGAGGCATGCCAAGCACTAGGGATAGGATATCCCCAATACCGCCCCCGTGATCGCGCCTACTTTGCGCAAACCTCTGCAGCCTGTGGAACAGGGTGTATATTCTCCTATGTCCATCCTCATAGCCCCAGTCTCCCGAGTTGCAAGTGAACCAGGCGCCACCGCCACCGTACACCCGGGGGAGGGGCTGATGAAGCTCTAGATCTGCATGTGGAGGAGACATGGAGCCCATAGTGCTGGTGAGGCTGCCAGAAATGTATAAAGGCTGGGGAAGCTGATTGTGTTTGAGGGCGTGGGAGAAATGAAAGCTCTTGGTTGGTACTGTGAGCGGGGATATTTCTAGGGATAACAACGTGGGTGGCAGACCGTTCCTCGTGGAGGGTATCTCCTGCTGAAGCCCGATTGACAGTCCCGGCTCAATTCCGCTTGTAGCCAGGTTCATCAAGTTCTCTGGCGAAATAGAGGTTAGGAGAGCGAAATGTAGTGGTGCTAGGCTGGACAGGGGACTGTTCTCGAGCAGAGCATGGACGGAGGCAGACACGGTAAGTACTGGATCTGGATTTGGTCTGCCGCTCAAGCACTTAACCATCACTTTCTCCAGCTCATGTTGAATCCGCGCAGCTTGCGGAGGAATCGAGGCGACAGCTCGGAAAGAAAGCGCTCGTAGTGGTGTCATGGACAAGGGTACGCTAACAGCGTGACCAAGTGCAAGGTCAAGCGGCCGGGGCAAGAGGGGATCTCCGTGCCCCAAGCGATGCCGCCCATCTAGTCTGACTGTCAGGTCTGAAGATGTGTGAATACCATTCTCATGAACCATCTGTCGCATAGCGGCATGTTGGCATTTGGCATCAACGGCGGTTATTTCGTTCCGCCCACTCCATCCCCGTTCAGCATTGAGTGCTTCGAGCAAGGAGTCGTAGTCCCCGAGCAACGACGCTTCTACCAAGTCCGCATCATATTCGACTCTTTTGCCGGCCGACACGAGCACTTCATAAGATTTTATCACGTCGTTGAAGTACAAGCCGGCGAGGTCCCGCATCTCGTCGTCGGGCTGTGCGTCGGGATGGACGAGGGGCATGACCCTTCGAAAAGCGCGGCGCACTTGATCCTCCCAAGATCCATCGTCAACCTCGTGTCGTTTCGAGATGCAGAACAATTCGTATGCATCCCTCAGCGGTGGGCCCCGCGGTCGCATTGGTCCTCTCGGGCCACCCATTGGCTTCATGGGCATGGGTGCGGGTGCTGGCGCGATGCTTTTTTCGTCGGAGGCTTTCAGTGACTGTGCATCGCTCTCAGGGGGTTCCACCTCGATGGCGGGGGGAGGAGGAGGGTTAAGAACTATAGTGTCTTCCATGCCACCTCCTATGTCCCCGTCGTCCCAGTAGCCATCCTCCTCTTCTTCGTCGAAACCGGCCTCGCTTGCTGGGGTATAGTAAATGCTAGCGTCGTCGGCATCGTCAAATTCATATTCCTGTCTCGAGGAGGTGAATTGGTCGGTCAGCGAAAATCGCGAGGCGGCGCCACCGCCCCCCAATCCATATAGTCCTCCTGAAGCCAGGCCGCGGGAACGGCTGCTCCTCAAGCTCCGGGCATCGTTAGGCGCTCGAAGTGTGTCCTTGTCCGTGTCTCTATTTTTGTCTCGGGTAGACAGGCGGGAGTTATTGCTTTGGCGGTAGAACATGCCACCTCCATTGTTGTCACCGCTCTCCTCGCCAAACAGTCGAATACCCGCTTCCTCGAGGCCAACGGGGGACCGCGGCGCCGACGTCTCTGGGGTTCCAAGGGACTCTCTCGACTCGGAGAAGACACGAGAGCCATTGCGGCTGGGAGCATATATGGAGCTCGGGCGGTGACCAGTGCGCGAGGAGCCGTGTCGTCGCGAGGAGTGGCGCGAGCTACCGTGTCGGCTGGAGGAGCCAGACTCGTGGCGGGAGGAGGTGTCGGACGGCATGGTGGGCCGATGAACTCAATTGGAGAAGACCCCGAATGTTCCAGCACCGTGGGAGACGGGACGGAAGCTTCTGTCTACTGCTGTGCACACATCAACAGGCAAGATACGAGAGAAGGAGAAGTTGACGATAGACGAAAAAATACAGGTAAGTAGGGATAGACAGCAGCATGCGACCCAACCTCTTGTCTTCCTGCTTTTCCCTCGTTCGTCGGTTGTGGTTGTGTCTTGTCGTGCGGGGCAGCTGGCAGCGCTGCCAGTGGATGTGGATTGTTGTGGTGATCGGTCAAGTGGAGGGGCGTAACGTGCGATGGCGGATGGGCAATATTGTCAAGCCACCCCGGACTTGCAACGGCGACATGCACCCAGCTCGAGCCGAGAGAAATCGTAAGACGGCTATCTCTGGTTCCGAAATCGAGAAGTAAGTAACGCACACCAAGTACGAAGTACGAATATTTGGGTTGAAAATGGGGTTGCACCTAGGGTACCGAGTCTTGGGAATACCGGCGGCTTTGCTGTCCAAATCGCCCATTGTGTAGCCAATCATGGCGCCTAGAATTCGGCTGTTATGCACACACCGCCTTTCCCCATTCCAGGATAATCCGTCTTCCCCGCCATTGGAGACAACGCCTTGGGGCGTCTCCACTCCCGCAAGTTCAACAAAATACCACAGCCACCACGAACTCAATCCACACTCACAATCGCGTCTAGCTAGTGGAATCCTCGCTGAATTCTTGAATACCCTCTCTGAACATGCTCGCTTCTGCTGTTGAAGATAGTGCAGCGGAGCCCGCCGAAGGAAGTATAACGTAGCAAGGAAGCGCTCCAGATACGCTGATTGCTCTCGCACCCCTCGGAGCTTCATCTGAGTGCCATGCGCGACGCGGCCCTCGACCGTGACGGTGCCATCTAGCTGGAGACGACCCTTATCTCTATGCGGCGACTCGCTCGGCGACGGAAACCCAGCAGGAATCACAGAATGAGTTGAGCAGATATTCTCATCCCTGTAATTAATCTCCATCTCGGTAGAGAATCACGTGGTTTCGGTAGGCCTATAACATCACTATTGAATAAACGTAGGCGGGGCCACTAAGAGTTTCTATGCGCCGTCATGGCCTATGGGATTCATGGAATTACTCTTGACATGGGAGAAAAGTCAGCTTACTCCCCCGTGTGAAAAAGGTTGTGGGGGGGTTTTGAAAGGATTGGATTTGCCGAGGAGTGGGAAAGCCCATTCCAAGAAACTTGTGGTGAGAGTTCCTCAGTGATGCGAAGATGAGTTTGGGAAGTTGGCTGTAAGTTTATCATCCCAAGAGACTGTTATGGAAGGAAAGTACTGCCTGCCTGTCTCCTTCAAAGTTTTTGCAACCCACTTTGCCGTACTGTCTCCATACCCTTCTCTGTAAGAAGCCAGTAAACCGGGAGACGAATCATTTCTAACGACGCCTAGTATAGAGCAGCAGATGAGGAGAATTTCCCAAACCAGTACTCCAGGCCGGAAAAGATATTTGTTGCCCAGTGATCCTTGGCTCCCCGGCCCAACTTCTTGCCACTCAGGGGAAGTACCGTAGTGACAAGTAGATTATAGGGCGGGCTCAGGAGACCACTAGCGGAGAATGCCAGAATGACAGGACATAATCTTTTGCTTCGATGAACCTCCCTTGTCCAGTTTTCTGTTCCCTGGCAGGTCACCGAACAGGGTGCTTATTTGCTCGCCTTTAGTGCTCATGGCAAGCTGTTGTGGACGAGTCTGAAGACTGCTGGCAAAGAGGCGTTGGATGAGAGACATTGCTGAATGGAAATTTTGTTGCCTTTGAGCAAAATGCCCGAGACAAGTTATCCATAAGATGCAGTCACGTACCGGGTTGTCCGTGGGAATGATATAACAAGTAGTGAAATAAGGTAGGCAATTTGTGTTACTGAAAGCCGTATATAATAGCCCCCGGGGAATGTGGAGGTATCGGTAAGATAGCTGGGTCGAAATATACAGTGACAATCAGACCTAGACTTTTGCGACCTGTCGACAGTGGGTATTTTATTCTTGCGAGATTGCACCTAGTAGCGGGGAGGATATATGCACCCAACCTCAGGCTATTATTGAGCAATTCAAGCAGTGAGTTGTTGCGAGTCAAGGCTTAGAGTAGCGAGCCGGATGATTTTGCTTTCGGTCCATCGATTCATTTACTCCAACGGGTCTCTGCTGGCCGATTTAGTATGATGTGTGGCATTCAAGAGCGGGCCATCATCTGATTGTTGTCCCGAGCGGCACAATAGTCCCTCCGCCAAGGATTCCCAGATTCATATTTGCCCGCCCGTCCGCCAATAAATTTAAAGAATGCGTGACGTTATACAAGTACAATATTGCATAACAATGCCATACAGTGCTTATAAGCGTGTCCTCGAGTATTAGGACCTGTTTTATTCTAAGTACAAGTCTCGGCCGCAAACGGGAGCGGCGCCACCGTCCCCACCTCGGCATAGACGCTCGGGTGGGAAATCTCATTAAAAGAGGGACGTAGTCGTTGCTGCGAACCTTACGCGATCAAGTCCCTGACACAGTACCGGACGGGGCACGCATACAGTGCTTCCAGGCCGGTGCCCATAGGTGCATGCAATCAACCAGCTGGGGAAATTATAGAGTATCTGTGTGCTAATATGCAGTTTTATGCACCCTCGCTCGGTATTCGAACTGTGGAAAATAACTCGGCCTGTGATGGCGATGCTTGGAAAACCCACAGCGTCCACTGTATTGATTAAGAAGTGAAACATAGATAGCAAGTACACAATAAAAAGCACTCTCATTATTTCACGAACGATCCTGCAAACCCAATATGAGCCCAATAGCGGGAAACCTCGAATCGGCCAGGACCAAGCTTGATCGGTTTGAAGACGGGCGGTTGTGGCTCCACCTGACCCAGAAGGGTCAGCACAAAGGTAATATTCCTCACTCTGCTATATCAATTCCTTGAACTGTTGGATTAAAGCCGTCGGGCTAATTCATCCCTCCATTCTCCATGTCCAACTACTGTCATCCCATTTCGTGCGGCCCGTCATACGTCATTCTGCAATCAGCACGGCCTGCCAAAGGATCCGAGCAGGTCTGTCCATCTCTTCCGAAGGTCTATATCCTGGGCCGCCCACGTCTTTCCCGTACTTCAACTCACACCACCGTGTTGTCGGAAGCTATAGTGTCGGCAGAGTCAACGACAAACCGGATTCATTACCCCTGGAAGCGCTCAGCGTACGACAGATGCCGTACCCAGAAACTACGCCGTTTACGTCAGGAAGGGGATGAAACTACTGGCGCCTGCGTGCGTTGCCTCCGCTGCAAAAGGGTTATTTCGCAAGCTCCCCAAAACCCATGGGACGCCCGAGAGGGGGAAATAAGAGACTAGCTGTTGAGTCTCTCGAGCCGCTACCAGCTCACGAATCAAGCACCTGTACTTCAAAGCCTCGCTCAAGTCGTCGAAGAAGAAGCACAGCTTCCCATGACAGGAGCTCCGCGTCTGACGCTGCGAATCGCAATATCATTACCTTGGTATCTAGTCTTGAGCACATTTCCCCCGATTCGTTCCACCTTTTAAACATTTCCCTTGATGACAACCCAATCCTCCTTGGAACTTCAACCCTTTTCGAAGACTAGCTCTACAATTGCTCCGACGTACTACCCCTGACCGCTTCCAACCCATCGACCATGTCGTCCGTGGGACCGAATGCTCAAGATAGGAACATGTCGGAGGGAGGGGATGTTATAATAGAGAGACTATCCATACCGAGCCAGCCAAGCCATCCAGACCCTGGAGTTCTTTTATCTGCGCTGCACCAGAATTTGGCAAGGCAATTGTGTCTTGCTAAAACCATTCCTTGGGATGCCAGTGTCCTCCGCACCAACATTTCGGACATGACGAATGTATCGAGCAGCTCTAAACATGCCATCCAAAGCCAAGATGATTTTAATCCATTGGCAACAATTCTCAGCACGACTACAGACTTGAGCGAAACTGCTCAACTATTCCAAAGCCTGGAAGCACCAATCGATGGCAATGCGCCGTGCCAAAACGAAACAAGTGCTAGTGGCGACTTCGACTCCAACACGGAGGGCCCCAGGGTGCAACAAACATCACCTCCCTTGACAAACAACACATATCCCTCTTCAGCCTCTTCTCAATCGTCTTCATTTCTATGCACACCATCGATGTCCTTGTCATCCATAGAATCATCATTAACACCTCAACGACCCAGCATCGCACACTTACTCACATTTCTCTCCTGCTACCTTCACACCATATCCATCTACGATCTGATATTTTCCCATCTCATAATCGAACTTTCCGACATGCCAGAGTCTTCTATCGGGGAAATACTCCCAGACATCCCCAGGTTTTGCATTGCGGGATACAGCGTCCCCCTTCAAGGGACGCTGTTACTAAGGGTAGTGGTGCAAGTCGTGGAGAATCAGTTTGAGCTCGTTGAACGGGTGCTTGGGATTCCAAGTCGGTACGCCGTGTCCCCAGAAAGAACGAACGGCAGTAGTATGCTTGAGCCAGGTCTTTTAACTGGGCAGCAGGGCCAGAGATTGGTTCAGGTTGCCATGGAAGGTGGGCTGTCGCCGGTAGGTGGGGACGACGGTGACGGCCCCTACAGGGGTGGACTAGTTTCTGTCCTGTCGCTGAAGCAAAATATGAAGAGAGTGCAGGAAATCATGTAAATATTGAACGAACATTTCTAATAATATCCGGAAGGGCTGTCAAGATTCCATATCAAAGAGTTACATACTAGTAGTATTTCTTCGCACCATCTGTTCTAGAAACCTCAGCCTCTGCCCCTGTCACCCCTCTACCAAGGCGTCATTCAGGGGCGGGAAGAGTGCATTAGAATCTCTCTCGTAGGACCGGACCTCAGGCAGGAACCTTCCGTCGCTGTAGAGCAATTATCACTCTTGTCCACGCAAGTTCGCTTCCTACTGCCCAAACAAGCCAGTAACCCAAGATTGTCGCTCAGTGAGTGCGCAAAATCTTAATAGTCGAGTCTCATACCAGTGCCCTAGATCTACCCACATCACCAAGCACTCTCCGGAGGTCAGTGAGCCACAAACGGATGTCGACCAAATGACGATGAATGAGGCTACTGAGCAGCCTCTCGGCAGAGGCAAGTTCCTAGAGCTGGGTGTGAGCCTAGAAAAAGCTCCGTATAAATGGCTACTTGATCAACTACTTCTGCAGCGTCTACCCCCCCATCTTCTTTCCGGGGATACGGTGACTTGACCAAGCTAAAACAATACACAATAATCTAGATGAAGAAAGGGCTCCGAGTAATTACCGTACTTATTGGGCGAAAACTCCATTCCGACTTCAAATAATCGTCGCCAACTACCAACTCCAGCCGACTCCTTGCCAAAGCGATCGATGCCATTTTCTCCACGGAAAAACAGAAACTTTATGCAAACGAATACGAAGAACAGGGAGGATAAAAGGAGCAGACGGCATCGCAAGGAACCATACAAGCAAGAGCGAGCAGACCCGTTGGATGACGAATCAGTTGGCCTCCTCGTACCCGACCTCACTAGCAGTGCATTGAAATAGGGCAGAAACAAAAACCAACGCAAGGGCAGCTACTCGGGCAGATCCATAGCAGGAAGTAAGGGTGTTATCGCGGGATTGAAACATTTTCCAGTCAACATCTCCAGAGCACAGAGAGCCGCATATGTCGTCAACTTTGCCGGTAGATGGAAAGCTGTCTGCGTCAAGGCGAAGTAAAGATACCGAGAGAATCTGAACGGCTGGAGCTTCGGTAGTGAATAACAGTTTAGAAGGAACGTCCTCTCCCTTAAAGATTAAAGCGAGCCACGGAGACGAGATAAAGGTTGAGATGGTGGTCCTGCCAGCGACTTTTTGAAGTGTGTATAGCTCTTAACTTAGTTAAAGCGTGTATGTATTGTGAAGGCACACACACACACACACACACACACACACCAGTGCGGCGATTAAAATGGCGATCATGAAGAAGATCTGACTTTCGTGTGCAAACCAGTGTAGATAAGGGTTCAAGATGCGAAAAAGTGGCAGACCTACCCAGGCCCCTATATGAGGGCTGGGGGCAAGGGCGAGGACAAGGTTGATGCCGACATGGGCGACATAGGCTATGAAGATCCATCACGGCTGTTGCTCATTAGCTCCCTAAGTCCAATATTATATGAAGCATAGTCCAACTGGTTGAAATAAGCACGCGAGTGCCCAGTATATCCGAAGCTCTATTCCCCATAGCCGCACGACAGAATTCAAACCCACATTCGTCTACAACGGAAAATAATTCGGAGGGACATGCATCTGCAGCAGGGCGGGCGGTGTCTATCGGGTATATCAATCGCGTCGCGAATAAGTTTTCAACACAAGTATAAAAGTAAAGAGAAAACAAAGTCTTTTTTATTGCATTTTGATGGCATGAAGCAGAGGAGTCAAAATAGTCCCCCTTAGAGGCGAGAAAGATTCCAAGCAGGCCAACCTAGACCCCAAAACTGCGAGGCCGGAGGGCAAAAATATCAAAAGCGGCTTAAATGGTGAAGCCATTGGTTAACTACCACGAGCCAAGGCACACACCGCTTGGGTTTAAGGACAAGACTTCCAGCTAGCAAATGTCGACAGTGAATTAAGGCATGGATAATATTTTTGCCTCGAAATATTCACGTATCGTTATTACAAGTGTGTAATGGGTTTGATGAGCTCAGAGAGAGCCATATCCGTACCCACAACGCAAGGCTGTGTGTGTGATGATGACAGGGAAAACACTGTGGAGATGCGGACTCCCCAAACCTGCCCTTATCGACAACCTAGGCATGTATTTTCCCATTTGCAACTGCCCCTTGGTGGGGAATATTTATTTCTTCGGCCCTACGACTAGATTCTGATGGCAAGGAACGACGCGGGGGGTTCTTTATGAGACGAAAACACAAAAGAAGGTGCGGGAAGCGAAAAGATTTCGGATTTTGAACGTATTGATTGGAATACGTCAGCCATGCTCTGGCCTCGCCTCGTCTACCGTGAGTTTTTACTATCAGATTAGATTACCATTGCCATCACCGACCGTGGCAGCAAATATTGTTATGCGTGCATTGCGGGCTGTGATTGGAGAGGGCAAGAAACGGCTTAGTCATTCGAGTGCAAAAGCCGCAGGGGGAACACGGATTGATTACACGGATTGATTACACGGTGGACGAAATATCTACATAGTTCAATTGTGAGAATGACGACGTCCAAGTCCTTGCGTACCAAATCTGGGCGTCACGTAGGGTCTGCGATGTCATGAATTGGTCGTTTTTTGGCGCAGAACGAACGCTTCCTCGGGGACCAAGAAGCTTTCAGAAGCCGAAATTCTTCGTCTTGCGCGGCCACGGCGACCAACCACGTAAAACCCGGGTAGGGGGAAAAACATCTTGGATGAATTGTACCACCGCAATTTTCCATCGAATGTTCCAGCCCATCGGCTGCATCCCAGACCGGGGCCAAAGGGACGTACCGCGTGCGGCACCGACTGCCGCCCGGAGAGCCGCCCCGAGCCCCGCTCCATCGCGGCGCCGGTGGACGAGCAGCCGCCGGCCGATTTGAACGTCACCCGGGCTTGAAACCCGGAGTTGAGCGTCCTGGTACTTACAACATGCTCAGGAAGTCGTATTATACTATGGCGACTACAATGTTATTTTTTGATGTGTTTTATGATGATTTTGAAGCTGATACATGCAGAATGCACCCAGATACCCTGCAGGATATCGGTGTTGGGGAGCCGCACCGCCTGCCGCCGACCGGCAGCCGCACGCCAGATCGAAACCAACCTTCATATCAATCTCCGCCCGGGGGGCCCAGAATACCAACGCCGCGGCTCCCACCGCCGCCCCATGGGCAGATCTGTGGAACACCGGGGAAACAATAGAGCGAGGTAAGCACCAAAAGCCGAAGGGCAAACAAAACCTCAAACTCGTTCCTAGCAAAAAAGGGAGGTCCCGTGGTGGTTAACTTTGTTCGAACTTCAACCCATGCCGACTTCCGACTTCCGCTTCACTGTCTGAGCCGCGCCTCGATTCCCAGGCCGCTGGGACCCCCTAATGGGCGCATGCACATGTGGGCTCTTGCCGAAAAGGGAATGTTTACCTGCACAAGATCATGTGACTCTGCATCGAACCACCGCCCGTGAATGACATCTTGTACCTCGAATGTATTAATCCTTTACTGCCTAATGTGCTGGAAATCCCAAACCCTCTTCTCGAAACAACATTGATAATTGCCTCCCTCTCTCACAGTCCGGTGATCTTAGCGGCCATGGTTTCCAGCGCTCTGGCTCGCCCACGGTTGCAGCGAGGCGTCTGAAAGGCATGTATGCATGTGCATGTGGGAACGCCTGATCGATCCAATTCTGTCTGGACCTTCTCCACCACACCTTCCAGCCTTCCAGCCTTCTTTCTCGCATTCGTGATGATCATTCGCATATCTGATGTGCAGTTCTGTCTTGGCCGACTAAGACAGGGTGACCCCGGAGCAGCTCTATGTGAGATCAGACAATATCTTTTTATCTTGTGCCTCCAAGCGTCCTCAACGGCTCAGATTGAATCACGAGCTCTCATCTGGCGGCGCCTTGCGACGTGATTGAAGACGATTCTTCCCCCGTACTGCTCCCCTAGAGCTCTAATCGCCTTTCCATGACCAATGTCGTCGCCGTCTAACTCGGCGGGACGCAAAGTTGGGTCCTGATCATGGGCCTGCGGCCTACAGACGCCGCCCCGGCCCCAGAGCTTGAAAGCGGCCACGGCATGTCCGAGTCGAAGCTGAGCTCAGCTATCTACATACACAGCTCATCACCCCCCACCGCCGTGGCCCTGTGTTACACCACGACAACGACATTTCTCGTCCTTTGTTCTGCAAGTTGAGAAAAAAGGGGAAAAAAAAGTACCGGGGTTTGAAAGTGCCGTGTGTTTGACTGGGGCAAAAAGTGTGACGGAGAGGGCAGATGCGTGGTATCACAAGCATTAGCTTTGAAGTGCCGTGGTAGTGCAAGTACTGCCTGCCAAGCAAAAGATGATAAACGGCTTAACGTTTTGGTGTGGGAGAAAAAAAATGAAAGACGCGTTGGGTGGAATTTGGGATGGACAGTCATTCTTGGGTTCATGGAACGGAAACCGACTGCCGGTCTTCAGATGTACACTCACGACGATCAAATGGCTTCCACGAGCTGCAATTCATCGGCAACGGATCGTGAAATCAAGGAAGAAGCAGACTCTGTGGTTGTGGAGAGACGATATGAGATCTTGCACATGCGAACCGAGCGTATACCCGGGCGGTACATGGGAAAAATACCTCTTTTTCAATCATTTCCAACAGAGGGAAGTTGGGGGTGGTCTTTTCGACTCTTGGCGTTATCGAAGATCGCATGTCGGGGATTGGCCCCCGTCGCCGAGGCGGCAAAGACAAAGGTCGCCGACAACCTGACACTCGCACATTCGGTTGCTAGCGAGACAGGGCAAACCAGAGAAACACCTTTTTCTCCTCCATGTATGTATGTACCTTGTAGAATAACCTCGTGGCTGCTTTTTGTCCGCTCCCCTTTCCCACCGCTCTGGCTCCCGGACGGCAACCGCTCTTTTTCAATCCCTTCCGCAAGAAACCGATTCCCTTGACTTGTGCCGCCGACGAATGATATATATCTGGGCCGGACCCTCCTCCCCATCCCAGACGGTTTTATTATTAACACTCTCCTGGATTCTATTTTGATTCATCGCGTCTCTTCTTGACTCTGCGCACCAGTCCTTAGGCCCAACCCATTCCAACCAGCCAGTGCACGAATCAATAACCCCCACCCAAGACCCCCACTTTACCTCTATCTTGTCGTACTGTATAATACGCCCCCATTCATCTAAACCAATCTATCCATCCCTCCTGTGCTCAGAAGCCAAGGAATCAGCACACCGACACAACACAAGACCCGCGACACATTTCCTGCCACCACCATGACGGCGTCTGAGAAAAAGTCCAAAGGGGACTTTCTCATGAAGAAAGTGGTAGGAATCGATACGCAAGAGCGCTATAAGCGCTACCCCTCAGACCTCGAGCGACGTGCAAGGGAGACTGTGCTGCCAGCCCAGGCCTATCTTGAGGAGGAGCCCACGGTTGCCGAGTGGTTCCGGGATTTGAAGCCCACCAAAGAAAGCGCCGTTCATTATGTTCGCACATTGTTTCCCTCATTAGAATGGGTGCCGAGATACAACTTGCGGTGGCTCATGGGTGACTCGATAGCTGGTGAGTGACGCTCCCCCTTTTCGGTCTCATCCCGGATGCGCTCGCCGGAGCGACCCCGCGGTGAACGAGGAGAACCATTGCCTACGGACGGAAAGTAGACCGCTAATACCTATGCCAGGCCTCACCATTGGATTCGTCATTATCCCCCAGGCTATGGCCTACGCTCTTTTGGCCCAGCTCTCGCCGGAATATGGCCTGTACACCTCGTTCACCGGGGCCATCTTCTACTGGATATTTGGAACTTCAAAGGATATCGTCATCGGGACCACTGCTGTCGGATCCCTCCTTGTCGGCTCCGTCGTGACCAGCGTACAGGAGAAAATAGCCAATGGCGAACTCGCCGGAGAATACGAAAATCAAGACATCGCCAGGACGTTATCTCTTATCGCAGGATGCATTCTCATCTTCCTCGGCCTCTTCCGTCTCGGCTGGATCATTGAGTTCATCCCTTACGTCCCCATCTCCGCTTTCGTCACTGCCGCCAGCATCACCATCATGTCGACCCAGGCCCCCGTCATGCTCGGCATCCGGGGTATCAACACGCGGGAATCTCCTTACACCGTCATTATCAACACCTTGAAGAACCTCCCCAACACATCCATGGATGCGGCCATCGGCATCACCTGTCTCGTCATGCTCTTCGCCATCAGGGATTTCTGCACCTACATGGAGAAGCGCAACCCGCACCAGAAGCGACTGTGGGTCACCATCAGCTCGTTGCGTCAGACTTTCGCCATGATTCTTTTCACCATTATCGCCTACCTGGTCCACAAGGACTACCCCAAGGACGAGGACTACCACAAGTTCCGTCTGGTCGGCACTATCTCGAAGGGTTTTAACAAGGCCCATGTGCCACAGCCCACCGGGGAGCTTGTGACGGCTATCATCCCGGAACTCCCTGCCATCGTGATCATTCTAATCATCGAGCACATCGCCATTGCCAAATCCTTTGGTCGGGTTTTCAACTACACCATCGTTCCATCGCAGGAGATTCTTGCCCAAGGATTCTCCAACGTCTTCAGCCCCTTCGTCGGTGGCTACGTCTGCACCGGCTCTTTCGGAGCCTCCGCCGTCCTTTCCAAAGCCGGCGTCCGCACCCCCTTCGCCGGTCTCTTCAGCGCCTTTATCTTGGTTCTGGCCCTCTACGTCCTAACAGGGGTGTTCTACTACATCCCCAACGCCGCCCTCGCCGGCCTCATCATCCACGCCGTGTGCAACCTCCTCACCCCTCCCCGCAGCCTGTACAAGTACTGGCAGCTCTCCCCCTTCGAGCTCATCGTCTGGTTCATCGGTGTCATCCTCGCCATGTTCACCGACCTTGAGACTTCCATCTACGTCACCATCGCGCTTTCGGCTGTCCTCCTCCTTGTGCGCCTCTCTCGCACCTCTGGCCGCTTCTTGGGCAAAGTTAGGGTCCACCAGGTCCCCAACGACTTTACCTCTCCCCACAGCGACTCTGATGAGACCGACGTCCTCAAGGCCGAGCAAGCCACCGCACACGACACATTCGTCCCGATCGACAGGAAGGACGCCACGAACCCTGCCGTGGAGGTGGAATCCCCCTATCCTGGAATATTCATCTACCGCTTCAGCGAAGGATTCAACTACACAAACTCGGGCCACCACATCGACAGACTTCTCACCTACGTCACGTCCAACAGCCGCCGCACGACCGCCGAGTCATTCGCCAGGGAGTCTGACCGTCTCTGGAACGACGCAGGTGCTTCCAAGCCGAAGGACGATCACCTCCCTCTCCTCCGCGCCATGGTCTTTGACTGCTCGGCAGTAAACAACATGGACATCACGGCCGTGCAAGCGCTCGTCGATCTACGGGCTTCGCTGGAGAGATATGCTAGCCCCGAACCGGTGGAATGGCACTTCGCGAACGTGAACAACCGATGGACCCGCCGTGCGCTGGCTGTTGCAGGATTTGGTTTCCCCGCCGCGGACAACCCTCTGAGCGAAGTGCACTGGAAACCCGCCTACGGCGTCGCTCCGCTCGCGAATGCCTTGGTTGAGCAGGAGAAGGAAGCCGAAGAAAAGGCGAGCAGGGTTCACGACGAGGAAGCCGGCGCTCCTGCCCGCCGCCACTCGTCCGCGATGGCAAGAAAGGAAGACGAAGATGCCGCCAGCGCGGCGACTGCTGCTGCAAGCAAGGCGCCCGGCGGCGGGGAGACGCCGCGTGTTTCGCCCTCCGGGTCTGAATCTTCCTCGCGACGCCACGTCGGAGGGCACCCCGCGACGAAGTATGGAACCCTCCACGGGGTAAACAGGCCGTTCTTCCACCTGGACCTGATGGCGGCGGTGGAAAGCGCGGCCAGGGACGCGACCAGGGCGGACGAGCGATATAGCGAGGAGAGGTGCCTCGTTGAGGAGGAGGAGGAGGAGGAGGAGCGGAGGAGGGAACGTGACGGCCCGGATAGTCCCGTTGGCGTGCCCATTACGCCCGCGGATTCCAGGGTCGCTAGTCCGTGAGTTGGGGTTTTCAAGAAGAAAAAAAAACGGGGGCGGGGGGGGTGGGGGGTATAATGGTAGTGCGGTGCTGCTTGATGGGGGTGCAGTACTATGATTAGATGGCGTGCGTGCGAGCGGGCGGGAGAAATTCCCAACAGCGCTGCTTTTTTTCATCTGTCTTTTTTTGGCATCGCGTCGCGTCGCACGGCATCGTATGCACATATCCCGGCATTTACATCTGGCGCTATTTCACAAGCATTTTCCCTTTTTTCGTCATTTCTACCTGGATCGATATCTCCCGTCTGACCCCAACTTTGTTGTTTATAGAATTTCCCTCTTCTTTTCTTTGCTCCTAATTCTTTTTTTTTTTTATAAATAGAAGTCTTCTATTTAGAAATCATGTCGGCTACGAAGCCGCCACTTCCGTCTAGACGACAGCTCGTGCATGCATTTAGACGGGCCGGATGCTCGTGGTTATTATTAGCATTGTCTTGCTTCCCGGGGGGAGACGTGGAAGTGGAGCGACGGGGAAAGTGCGTATATATAAAAAGATATTTTACTAAGTTACTTGACTAGGGAAATTACTATAACTCGTATTATAAATAAGGGTACCTATAATATATAAGTAATCCAGACTCCCGATATAATATACTGTGGCTGTTTATTTATAATCCCATTTATAACCTCCTCGTATTAAATAATCCCCTATTATATTATATACCTATATTATAAAATATAAAATATTAAAAAAAACCTTACCGATTAATTAAACTATATAGTTTATATTTAATAATATATATTATTATATAAATTTAATATATATTATTATATAAATTTAATATATATTATTATATAAATTCTATAATATCTTATTTCCCTTATTTTATTAAAAGCCCGTACCTAATATAATAATATAACTTATATATATATTCCAAAATCCTTTTTTTTTTGCAATAATCCAATAAGTGAGGTATATACCTAAGCTCCCTTGCAGCGTAACGATACATAAAAAAAAAAAAAAAAAAAAAAACAGCCCCATCGAAAAACCAGATTGTCTAGCCAGGCGCATATATGACCTCCCTCCTCCTCCCCTCGTTCCCACCTTCTCCGCCCCACCGGGCCCGCGCACCGCACCACTGGCCCCGTCCGTGAGCCCCCGCGTCGAACGGCGCGGGGTGCCTCTCGGAAACCCAGTATATGGCGAACGACTCGTGGAGGGAGATGCGCAGGTTCACCACGGAAGGCGGCTTTCCTCCGGCCGGGGGGCGGAGGTACGCGCTGTGGTCGCAGGAGGAGAGGAGGGGGCAGCCCACCCGGCGCTGGGTTTCCATGTCGTGGGCGGCGCACGGGGGGGGAACGCGGTCGGAGGGCCGCGGTGGCGGCGGCGGCGCGAAGGCGGGCAGGAGGGCGAGCTGCTGCTGCTGCGGCTGCGGCTTTTGCCCGGACGGGCCCGGCGCGGGCGACGAGGACGGGGGCGAGGATGAGCAACACGACGGCGGCAGCGGCAGCGGCTTCTCCTCCGCATCCGCATTCGACCATGCCGACGATGATTGCCCCGATCGGGATGATCCGGATCCGGGGGGCGACGAGAGAGGCGGCGACGAGAGAGGCGACGGCGGGCGGGGAGTGCTGTGGACAGGGGCGGCAGAATCGCCCTCGTCCTCGTCCCCGTCGCCCCAGCGGAAGGACTTGGCGCGCCGGACAAACTCCCTGTGCCGCGCCTTTCGGCCTGCAACTCCGGTCCATTTCGCGAGTTTTCCGTCGAGGAGGTCGAGGTCGAGGTCGCTCGTGCCAACCGGCGGGGAGGAGCTTCTCCTCCTCGTCGTCGTCGTCGTCGCCCCTCTCCCTGTCGTAGTCGTGCGATCTCCTTCTTCCTTCCCGCGGCCCTCTAGCATCCACCACCGCAGCGCAGCCTCCCACGCCGCGCGAGGCAGCTTCGTTCCGCCCCAGAACGCGTCCCGGGGATCCATGCCCCTACGCACGGCCTCCCTCCTCGCGCCGACCCTCCTCGGACGAAACGCGTTCCGCGCGTCGAACTCCTCGTCCACCTCCCTCCTCCACGCGTGGCCCACGAGCGGGCTGACCTCCACGCCCCACGGCCTCACGCACACGGCGTCCGGGATGGTCATGCTTCTCGCCAGGTTCGCCGCGTGGTACGTGGGCAGGAAGGGCGGCGGGAGGGCCGGGGACCCGGGGAGGCGGACGTACTTGACATATCCCGACCCGGGGTCGTTCAGCTCGGTGTGGCTCGCGTCGCGGCACGGGGTTCCCAGCTTTGCTGCCGATCCTTTGGACCAGCGGGGGTCGTGGTGGGCCGCTAGGGATGGTGGCGAGGATGATGTCCCAGCGAGGATCGACGCAAACGGAGCGGTGAGCGGGTCTATGACCTTGGTGGTGGGAAGCCGGGGGCAAGGCCGGGAGGGAGAGCGCCTAAACGAGAAGTTGAGTGACTTTGACACTTCTTCCGCGTCTAGCGCGTCGAAGGGATGAGGCAGGGGCGTCTTGGTCGCGATCAGCTCCCGCAGGATCGCCGAAGAGATGTGGTATTTCTTCCTCTCGTGTTTTCCTTTCTCTTTCTCGAGGGCGACTTTGGTTTCGGGTTCGAGCTTGTCTGCGGAAGCCGAGGACTCCTTCCGATGAGGGTTAGGAGCACGCCGGGGAGTGCTATCCTTACATTTGTCCTGATCCTCCTCCTCCCCCTCCACCTTCTTCTTCTTCTTCTTCTTGAAATGCTCCTCGCAACCACAAACATTCCCAAGCTCATCCTGCGTTCCCCGCTGGGAAATAACGCGGGAAAAAAAATCGTTCCCGAACGGGGTGTCCCACCTCCTCATCTCGTCCACGATCGCGTTCTGCATGGCGTGGAACGCGGGCCCGTGGCCGGTGAGCCCGTTATGCCTGACCGAGTTTCTGCCCTCGCACGCCCTGCCGCAGAAACGCTTCTTACACACCAGCTTCTGCCACACGTGCACCATCTCGTGCACGAGCGTCTGCAATAAATCCCCTATGCTGAGGTTTCGGCAGGTAAAATTCTTGTCCACGTGGTCGACGATAGGTTCCGCCTCCTCCGGTCCCTTGCAGTAGTCGGCCGGGTTGGAGCAGTCCTTCTTCACCCACCCGAGGTACAGTTTTCGGAAGTACAGATCCACTCTCGGTCCGGGCGAAACTCCCATGTAGAGAGTGATGCTACCGATTCCCAAGCCTTCCTCCACGTTGTTCTGGTTAATTCCATATATGCAGCTTACTCCCCTGCCATTCTTCGACTCCGTCATGCCGAATCTTGCCGGGAGTATGTTCAGCTTGGTCCGGGGACAGACTTGCGACTGGAAGAAGTAGTGGTCCATCAGCTCCATGAGGTCGCCCATCACGGCTTTTATTAAGTCGTAGTCGGACCCGGCGTCTATCCATTCGGGCCTCTGGTTGGTGGGGAGGGACGAGAGACACTCCCTCAGCTTCTCGAGGGGACACGAGAGCATGGCGATCATCCGGTTGCGGCTGGCAATCTGCAAGGGGGTGAGATATTTGTCCTTGTCTTCGGCGTCGTCGCCTAGTTGCCAAAACCGCGAGATGCAGAACGTGAGGTATGCATCTCCATCCTCGTATTTCTGCTCCTCGGGACAGGGGGCCGGGATTTTAAGGGCCGAGAGGTTGTCAAGGGTCGAAGGAATGGGTGCGTGTTGCTTCATCTCGGTGGGTGTAGATGAATCGATAAATCTGGTGTCTGGTATGTGTTGTAGTAATGATGACTATGATCCTTAACAAAGAAGCTGGCTAAGGCTGTTCTAGTTCAAGATGTTTTGCCAAAGTTGGGGAAGTTAAGAGGTTGGACAAACTGGTTTCATTGGAAAATTAATGCCTTATATAATAAGGGGGGTGCAAAGAAATATTTTAATTCAAGATTTTATATAAGCTTACCCGTGCCCCAAACTAAAAGTTAAAAATAATATTTCTAGGAGGTTAAAGTAGTTTACAGTCCACAGTAAAAATACACCCGGTAGGGCCAAATAACCCATGTCCACGCCAAACCAGGAGGTCGGTAATATCCTATCTGGTAACAATGCATTTTCAAGACGAACAGGCGCAATATCTTCGGTCAAAATTTCCATTCTCACGTGAAAACAACCATAAAATATCATATTCCTAAGCTTATGAATGATGGTGGAAGAGACGCTGAAGAGAGGAAAAAAGAAAGGAAAGCTTATACTGTGCGAGGTATAGCGGTTTTCTAGGGTTGGCATGGTGGCGATGATTAGGGGTAGCACGATAACGCTCACGTGCACTTGTCAATGACTCATAGTGGTGTATACCCAGGGTCACTGCAGGGCCACCTTCGCCGAATTTCGCTTGGCTTGTTCCCCAGGCTCCTCAAATGGCTGCTCCACCACAGGGAGGATATTCCCGGCCTGCTTCTTATCGAAGTGGCGGCTCCCAATCGCAAGCACATCCTGTGAAAGTTCAAACGTCCACAGGTATCCGACAATGAGTCTTCAAGCCCCTATTCCAATGAGCCTTACGGCTATTACAATTACTCGTCTGTCAACAAGCGCACGAAGCACGATATCAAGAAGTGGCTCTGTGGAACTGCGTCTGCTAGAAGGGATGGACAAGATGAGATAGCTGCGTGGCTGGAGGGATTTGGGGAGTCAGATGGCGATAATAGCGTTAGAGAGTGTGACTTTCAGCTTCTCTCTATAGGAGAAGACCTTCGAAGATTCCGGGGCGGCGAGCTCAAACGGGCGAACGATCTGAAGAGAGGAAGGGAGCTCGCGAAAAACCAACCTGAAAAACAAGGAAATTAAACACCCTCAGAGGAAAAGAAAAGATGCCCACAGAAGAGCCTGCAGAGATAGCCCAGGACTTATGGGCGATAAATAGGCCCTAGATAGGGAGCTTTTGGGTGAAAACCTGCTTCTTCGGTAGATGCGAATACACTATTACCCTTCGCCAGTAACCCCCAAGGGAAGCATCGATTACGCTAACGGGATTTTCTTCAATAATATTAATATTGAGGAACGACTGGTGAATTCGAGATCTTTGCTGTAGGTCCATAGTCCCTTTTGTGGCCTCGCATAGGGCATATCGATACTGGCTCCAAGCCTGGCGAAGGGTGAGATTTTAAACCTTCGCGGCTTCACTGATATACAAAGATCTCTTGCCAAGTAACCATCCGAGAAGAGACAGCCAAGTGAGACCTCACTTCAAATGGCGCCAGTGTAGGGATCATGGTCCCTGAATTTTTGACCCAAACCATTTCCATTCGCGATCAAGACGTGTTGGACAGCTTTGCGGACGATAGTCTCTCTACTGATTTCGAGAGAAGCCGCCGTACCTGTCATACAGAAAGTGTTCGGGTCTTCTTTCTGCTCCACCGCGACGAAGTGTAACCGGAAACTTTGACACCAGTGGTGCCTAGTGGTGCCATCTGGTGGCTATTCGGAGAGTGACCCGCCTTTGAGAGTCATAGTGAAAACTCGGGCTCCGGACAGTAGACCTTCGACTTAGCAGAGGGGGCTTCTCTGCTCTGCCCCGGTTCTGAAATAGGAAGCAAGTACATTCCTAGCTATTTTTTGAGGGCAATCGCACACCTGCTTTGCGGATTGGTCACTCCCGATGCGAGAGCGAGTCGTAAGCACTTGCAAATTGCCCCAAGTCTTATTCAGATAGGAGTTGCATTGATTGCCGCCCGTGTGTCGCCAACGCAGTTCGCCCATCAACAGAACGTCCTTCCCGATGGTATTCACACCATCTTTTCGACAAGATTTTTCACGTGTGTTCCGGATCTGCCGCCGATGTATCACGAGGCCGTCCCTGATAAGAATTGCATGATAGAAGTCTATGCCGGAGGTTCACCGAATACCTCCTCAGCATCTTGCGCATGTTTCGACACAGGAAGGACATTGCGAAGGGGTTCCAGACTGAGCTCCTCGGGAGACTATCCCGCGAACTCGAACTTAGACTCGATTGGTTTGGCGAGATGAACAGGGACATCGGCGAATTGCAAACACACAACCTGATTCAAATAGAATCTGTCACGGACATAGAGATTGGCCAGTGGGCTTACTGGGTTGTTACAACTCCCCTCACGATACTGCCAGGGGTCATGGGCCTCTGGCTCACAGGGAACCTCAGCACTTGGGCTGCATGGATGGAATGGCGGTGCTGCGTCAGCTAGAAAGGAAGGAGGCTCTTGAAGAATAGGAAATGCATGGCCCGGAGAAGGCTGGTATTGTTGATGGTGATGATGCACGAGGATGTCGTTTTGATTCTCCGGTGCGATATTCCCAGAGGCAACACACATTCTACAGCCGCTACGACCGGAGACCGACCGTTGAGAAGCCCGCGCCACTGAGACAGCCTTGTACTTCCTCTGAACGCGTGGGGTAATGAATCCAAGAAAATGGAAATTTATAGGGGTTAGGCGCTTGCGATGACTGACTTCGATGGTAGCATATATGTCTATACCCAAGTTCTCCACCAGTATATTCATACTGTTACCTATGAACAATAAACACCGCCGACTCTGGAGTTCGCACCTCAACGAGCAGTAGTACTGTACTAAGCTAGCTACCTATTCCAAATTCCCCTTCAATGCCACTGGCTCACACCTGCCTCCCCTTCCCGTCTCCCCAAATCCCCGCAACAATCCCGACCCTCACAAAAACAAACGGCCAAGCCCCCAAACTCACTCCCCAGTCCTCCACCGTCCAGTCCCAGACCTTCAGCCAAGTACCCCATCCGCCGACCGCTTCTGCGCAGCTATGGCAATATAACAAGTCACTAAGCAGCATACCAATGCACAGCAGCCTCCATACTCTCAGGTCGTCTACCATGCGCAGGACTACCGCTTCGGTGAAAGCAAAGTGCAGCCACCCCCCCGCTAGCTCGGTGAAGATCCACTGGTAGGATGTGTAGTTGATGGTGGATAGGACGCCTCGTGTCATGACAGCTGTATAGGTGGAGGGAGATATGAGTGATAGGAGGATTCCATTGAGAGCGAAAAGGGGCTCCATGTTGAGGAGGAGAAAACGGGACCATGAGGGGAGGGTGGAAGATGCTGTTACGACGGGGGATGCCATGATGATGATGATGATGATGAATGATGATGATGATGATGGAAACGGTGGATACCTAGTTTCTCGCGCGGGGTGTGTGTTATATTAAGATCGTGGTATAGGAGACCCGAGTCCAGCTTCCTTTGTAGAATAATATAGGATTTGGAAGATTTTACTGAAAGGCTTTGTGAATGTACGAAACGAGGAGAAGATTGTACGAAGAGCACGAGATGTGACACATGACATCATAGCGAGAAGCCATGTTGGGGGCCGGTCCCACCCCCAAATATCCGTAGAAATTCATTATAATGGTGGGGACTGCATCTGTACTTGCGAAAGCAATGTAGCCGAGTTGGTCTCTTGGATAGCAAGCAGTCAACTGAAGGGGGTTATTCCGAAATTGCTGGTCAAATCCAAGGCTACGAGGCGGATACAAAATTCTAGGCGCAATTGGGTGGTAGACGGTGCCTGCAACCACGGGTGCCGCCGCTCGAGCCATTGGCTCATGCGTCAACATTGAAAAGGCGGTGGTCGAATTCTGCCCGTTTCCGGTACGCCACCCTTTCAATTAATTGAAGTCCGTCCGCATTTCCTTGCTAGCAACTACCAGACACCCGTCGCGCGGCGCACGCTCAAAATGTCATCCCAACCAAAAGACCCAGATCCCTTCCCAGACCTCGCGCCTCCAGACGGCACCACAATCCTTTCCGATGACGACGGCTCTTCCTCAGGCTACACCGACGCCTCAGAGTCCGACTTCGATGGTCCTCTCGACGACGACGACGACGACGACGACGAGGATATCGGCGATTTGGACGGTCTAGCCGGCAACGATGGCAACAACATCAACAACACCACGTCCTCTTCATCCCCGCGAATAAAATACCTCTCAACCCTAGGGTCAAGCTCAACCCTCTTACCGCCCTCCTCGTCGACCACACACCTCGCGTCCTTCGCCGGATCCAACCCGAGCTTCCCCGGCTCCTTCAACAGCCTCGCCTCCCTAGCCCCCAGCACCAACGCCAACAACACAAATTCCACATCCTCCCCCCCCCCCCATTCCCACTCCCACTCCCACTCGCACACCCATTCGCAGAACGAGGCCCTCCTCCCCCCCTTCTACAACCGCCCGCCAACCCCCGTCCCCCCCTCCCCGTCGTTCACGAACCTAATCCTCCCCACCACCTCCTCCACCGCCCCCACCACCCCCTACGCCTCCGACGAGGACGTCGCCGCACCCATATCCCCCACCTCCCCCAAGGTCCCCACCTACGAGTACTACGGCTTCGTGCTGCACCTCTTCTCCTCCTTCGCCTTCCTCATCTACCTCCTCTGGTCCTTCCTCCCCTCCCCCTTCCTCCACACCATGGGCATCTACTACTACCCCAACAGGTGGTGGAGCCTCGCCATCCCCTCCTTCGTCGTCATGGGCGTCGTCTACGTGTACGTCGCCCTCGCGAGGTTCAACGTCGAGGTGCTGACCATGCCGCTGGAGAGCGTGGAGACCATCGTCGACTCCAGCGCCGGCGTCGCCGTCGTGGACGCCAGGGGAAGGCTCGTCCGCGGGAAGGGGGAGGGAGGAAGGCCGAGGAGGCCCGGCACGAGCCACGGGACGGGGGGTGCTGCCGGAGCCGCGGTAGGAGCGGCCGGGAGCGCCGTGTTTGCACATGGACATGGGCATGGACACGGCGGCGGCGGCGGCGGCGGCGGCGGCAGCGGAGGAGGAGGAGGAGGAGGAGCAGGATATGATGGCGGCGGGATGAGGATGCAAGGGGGTGGTGATACTGGGCTGGAGGCTTGGTGTGTTGGTACCGATGCCGTGCTGGATATTCCTCTTGCTGGGGTCTGCGAGATGTTGTATGCGAACCGGGATTGGAGCGTCAGGGCGGGGGAGAATGGGAGGTGCGCTTCTTGACCTTGAACAGAGAGGCGTGAAGACGTGTTTTACTGGCCACGACAAGGGCTCATGGACTGGAATAATAATAATGATGGGGCATAGAACGTGGAGGTTACGTGTCCATGGGTGCAGGGTCCTGGCTGGCCCAGTATATATAATCACCTATAAAACCGGTATATACATAATAAATCACAATCCAAGTCAAAGCTTCACTGCCACTGTACTCTTCTTCTTGTTGCGCTGGAGCACTCTTCGGGTCCGAAGCCCAAATGTATGTACTAGATCGCTGGCCATGCCACACCAGCGCTCCGATTTCCACTATTTCGCAAACAATGGTCCCAACTCCCCAACGCCAAGTATGTGCCATTAGCTAAGCTAGGCGACCGAATACCTCAGACGACGACCCTATAATTCCGTCTTGGTCTTCGGCTCGTCCGCCCCTCTCTCCACCTGCACCCTGTCCGCCCTCCTGCCCTTCGTCGTAGGCATATGACCCTCCAAATCCATCCACTCAGCGGCAAACCCAAGTGTGATCTGCGCCCAATCCTTCACGGTGTCGATATCGAGATGCTCCCCATCGTCCTCCAGAGTGTGCCACACGCTCGGAAACGGTGTTGGAATCAAATGCAGCACGGGAACTCCCCTTCGCATGAAGGGCACATGATCGTCTTCCACAAAACCCCTCGAAAAATCGCTGGCCTTCTTGTCTTTATCCGGGAGAAAGGTTCCCGACGCCGGCTTCGAGGTCAAAAGGTGGAGGTTTCGCAGACGTGACTCCATGGAGGCGTACTTCTTATACGCCCAGTGCGTGTTCTGGAAGTACGACGGTATACGAGGGTTTGCCGTGCCGAGGAGGTCCAGGAGCACGAAGAGGGATATGCTGTTAAGCGGGTTGCGGTAGGCCGACATGGCGGCGTGGGGGGTGGTGTCCCAGTACTCGGCTAGCGACCTGTTATTCCAGCAAAATTATATGGTTAGCATTCAATTGTTCCCCAAAGATTGTGCTTGCGTTGAGGCTAAATAAGGGCCAGAGATTCCCATACCTAGCACCATACAAACTATCCGTCCTTGTCCATGTCTCCCACGCCTCCTCCCCATCTAAAAACAAAATCTGGACCCCCTTCACCTCGGTGAACGGATCCCCCGCCTCCCCATTCTCCTCCATCTCCGCCCACATGTGCTTCAGCCCTTCCTCTAGACTCCTCGCCACATGCATCAGCATGGCGCAAGGAGCGGCGGAGTCAATAGCCCCTATGAAACCCTCGGGCTCGACCTTGGAATCGTAATGCGCGACGAGGGTCAAGCGTCCCACATCTCCTTCGGCGGCCCAGGGTGGATCGCGGCGAACGATTATGTTTTGGAAGGGTATTTCTTCGTCTTCTGTTAGGGGGGTGGTGTCCGTGGTATTGTGCCACGAGACGCTCCATTCGGGGAGGTTCTCCTGGAAGAAAGATGCTATGTGGTTCTGTGCTTCTACTTGGCCTCCGGTGCCGGGGACACGGGTGATGAGGAGAGGGGAGAGGAGGGAGCCCGTTTCGATGTTGAAGTCGTCATTGGCGACGGGGAGGGACTTTAGGGTGTCGTCGGAGATTGGAGTGTACCCGCTGGCGATGGAGAGGACGGCCAAGAACAGGGGGAACAGAAGGGAACACATAAAAGGAGGCGCCATGGTGTATGATATTTGTCGTCGTCAATGGTGTTTCCTTGGATCAGAAGTCGTACTCAGGAATGAGTATACTCAAGAGCGAGCGCCACCAAAAGAAGGTCTGGCTTCGTTAGTGGTGTTGACCAGAGGAAAGGTAAATTTGCGCCGCTATCGATTAAAAGTGAGTGAGCGAGTCGGCTCCAAAAGCTCACCGTGCCTCTATCCGTATTTCGCAGTGCTGTCGGGATGGAAGGACTTGAAACACATCTTTTGCGGGGGAGGTAAATTCGAAAGCTTGACGACGCGAGGGGCAAGAGTAAAATAAAGACATAAATAAAGAAGAAGAAAAGTGTAAGGTGTTGTCAACGTTAAAAGGTGGAAGATTACAAGGTAGCGAGCGTTGCAGCTGAAATCTGGCTAAATATCCCCACACGCTTGAAGGGTGTTTCGGCGCGTCGATTGATGGATTGGAAGGAGCAGGGGTGGGCGGGGTGGCCTCAGCTTCAGTACAGGGGTGTTTGTAGTAACGAAGTATACGTGGGAAGCGCATATGGGATGCTGAGACAAACTTGAAGCTATACTCAGCCGCAATTGGCAGCGACGTTCGAGACATTGATATCTGAAAACTTCTGCCTGAAACACTATGACCGTTCTTCGTAGTATTCCGATTGTATTTTGTATTTCCATCGTTCTTCACGATCGGTAACTATGCTATTGTCTTCTTTCACATAAGTATCATCTATCATAACTACCACACCCAGCTTGCAATTCCCCCAACCAGCACCATGGAGAAACCATCCCATCCCGATGACGCCGACGTCCTCGCCTGGCTGACACCTCTTGACTACACCTGCCCGCTCAGCGATCTCATTTCTGCTCGGCACGGGGGGACTCTCGACTGGTTCTTCAACTCGTCCCAATTTCTTTCCTGGCGCGACAATGCTGAAGCCAAAACATTAGTTGTCCGCGGACCTTCTGGCACGGGGAAGAGCGTAATAACCGCCAACGCCGTCAAAGACTTGCACAGCAAGTGCTCAGGTCGACAAGATACCGCCGTCGCGTATCTGTATTGCGATTCCCAGAGAGACTTGGAGGAAAGCTCCATGGCCATGATGAAATGCATCATTCGACAACTAGTAGATCCCAGACTTCTTGCTCAGCGTCTCGCGGGAGAAGGCCCTTCCCCAGAGAAAAAGGCCTCTGTAATTCCAGGGACCATCAAATCTATGTACGAAGCGTCAAAAGATGATGTTCTCGCACGGCCATCTTGGGGCGACATCTACCACGCCTTCAGCACCGTCCTACGACTTTACTCCAAAGTCTACATCGTGATAGACGCCCTGGACGAGTGCCAAATGTCCGATCCATCCAAGAAGTGGTTTTTGGAACGGCTTTTCAGGTTTCAGAAGGAGAGGCGAGGTGTCAAAATTGCTATGGCGTACAATCCCGAAAACCCAGAGAACGATGGACCAAAGCAAGATCTATCCTCTCTCGGCTGCAAGGTCTTGGAACTCGAATCTGCCGCAGAAGACATCAAGAAGTTCCTCTCCGACACAATTGTATCGCAGCTAGAGAACCGAGAGCCTGGAGAATTTGTCTTTGACGAACTGATTCAAGAGGGGGTAGCCTTCAGTCGCAACAAGTATGTACACACACCTCTAGATATCGCCTTCATTCATACAGATCCTCGTTTAATAGCTCCCACTCTACAGCTTCCTCCTCGCCCAACAATACATAGGCCTGAAATTCGAGCTCGATTACGACGCAAAGTTCAGCTCTAGCGTAGCACAATCCATCATGGAAGAACCCATGATGAGTGGCGGCTACCCCATCTTCAACCAAATGTACTTTTTCTCTGTACGCTGCGTCCAGGGGAGCTGCCACGACAGGACCGTTGAAGACACCGTAGTCGGTCAAGCGGCGATTACCTTTTTGTCTCTCGTACGCGGAACTCTTTCTAGAGACGAGCTCAAAGCCGGCATTTCGATTTGGGTGCAAGAGTCCGACCCCAGGTACCGCAGCATCCCCGACCCATTGACTTGGGAGTACATTCTGTACACTACGCGCGGCCTGGTGAAGTCTCGCACGCCAGACAGGGTCACCCTTATTCATCCCACAGCAAGAAAGTACTTCAAGGAAGTATTCTTCCCCGGGTCCAGCCGGTACCAAGTACCGCTTGTGAAATGTTTCCTCAAGTATCTGGTATCGGATGGTTTCATATCCTCCGGTGATTGCCCAGCCGCGACAAACGAGCAGGGCGGGAAGGAGACAGCAATTCGGAAGAAAAACCCCCTCCAGGTGTGCATCGTCAACACATGGGGCCAACACCTCATAAGGGCCGCAGGACACGAAGGCTTTCGGAAATGGCCTCGTAGAATACTTGAAACCTTGACGATGGATTTCCTCACCAACGCCGCCGCCGTCGCGACGGCCGTGCGCGTGCTGCAAACCCAAAACCCGCGCCATTTCGTCGACGCCATTTCCGACGGACGCTGCGCTCTGCATCTCTGCGCCTTCATCGGGCTCTCAGATTTCATCTCGAAACTCCTAGACCTCGGCCACGATATCAACCACGCCGATCCCGTACTGGGAAATCCCCTCTGCATATGCGCTCGGGGCGGTCATATAGAAACGCTCAAACTCCTTCTCGAGAGAGGAGCTGATCCTTCGATCCGCTCCAACACGGGCGATACAGCCTTGCTCGAGCTTTCTCGTTTTGCGAGGGGAGATGCGGAGGAAATGGCTTCCATGCTCGTGGAAGAAGGAAACGATCCCAACTCTGCGAACAACAAAGGCATGAGCGCTCTCCACGTCGCCTGCATAAGCGCCGACGCAGAGATGGTCGAGATCCTGCTCTCCCTGGGCGCGAGGGTGGATGAGCCGGATAAGACGGACAAGAAATGGACGCCCTTGGTCTACGCCCTTGAAGTCGCGGGCACGACTGTGGTCGATGCGCTGATAAAAGCCGGCGCGGACGTAAACTACGTCGATGGCGAAGGAGTCCCAGCTCTTCATCACGCGGCAGCGAGATGGGAAGGGGCCGCCGCGCAGTGTCTCCTGGACGCGGGCGCAAACGTAAATGCGGCATCCAGGGTCGACGGGAGTACTGCCCTGCATATTGCGGCGCGACTGGGCAATGCGTCCGCCCTATCCGCGCTTCTTGGCCAGCTCCTCCCCGGCGACGCCATCGCTGACAACGACGGGAAAACGGCAAGAGACTTCGCCGACCGCGAGCTGCTTGGATACTTGCGCGAGAAGGCGGTTGCTGTTTTCGCGAATAGGGTGGAGCCGGGTATCCTAAAATGGGTGGACGCGATGCAAGCGGCCAAGGAATCGACGAATCCGGACGCCGAATGGGCGAGAGTCCTCCAGGCCGGACCACCGGGTGTCGACTTGGAGGGCGATGGCGGCCTCCTCGCTGCTTTTCGCGAGTTGGTGGCCGCTGGGCTGTGCGCCGACGGAAATTCCACGGATGCCCATGACGTGGCGATGGCGTTCGCGGAGGGAGATATCATGACCTGGTTCCTGCAGACGTGCGTGCTAGTTGCGTGCGAGAGGGGGTACAAGGAGACTGTGCGGACGATTATGAGCGGGTGGGGACATCACATTTCCACGGGGAGGGGGAAGAAGGTGTTTGACTTCTGGGATGTTAGACCCGGGAAGGATAAGAGGGGACAGACTCCGTTGGGTGCAGCGATTAAAGGGGGATGGTCTGGCACTGTGCGGGTGTTGTTGGGGATGAAGGATGAGGAGGAGGACGGGAAGGAATGTGTAGGCGATAAGGGGGGCGGAGTGAAAAAGGAGAAGAAGCAAGACGAGAATGGTGGAGAGAGTAAAGAGGAATGGCAGGGGATGGGAGCCGATCCGAGATTTGCGGATGAGTATGGAGTGACGCCGTTGGAATGGGCGAGGAAGGTGGCAAATAGGGAGCTGGAGGATATGATTTTGGAGAAGCTTGGAGCGCAAGAGAGAGATACTATTGGTCAGCTTTCACTGTTACGGCTTTGAAACCGCATAGGATCGTGGAATTTGTGTTGGTTAAATCTATCAATCAGCATGTCATGATTTTTTATGTCACAGATTGATATTTAGCATCGTGTAGCTCAATGGAGGGCAATTTCTATTTGGTATTTCGCATTTGGTATTTCTCTATCATAAGATAACATGCGCCTTTAGAAACTAGGGTGTGTAAAAGAACACTTGCAACGCACAGAAGTGGTACGCTGTGTACGCTACTCGGCAGCTATGGCCAACGGAACAACAAGGAGAAGAAACAGAGAAAGTACAAGACGCAAGATGAGGAGCAACGATCTACCTGGCGGCGAGATTCCAAAGCAAGAAATACAAATAAACCACCACAAACACCATTCCGACACCCCAAGCCACGACAGCAAGATCCAGAGCTTGTTCAACCATTTTGTTGGCTACTGTCTGCCCTCTTCCCAGCGTGTCGGGGGTGCTCCGTCTCCTCCACCTCTCCAGCCTCCACGCGCTCCTCGACAGAGGAAGGAGCCTTGCCCTTGGCCCTCCCAGTCTCCATCTCCTCCATCTCGATCGCCTCCTGGCTCTCTTTTTCCCTCCTCTTGTGGCTCTTCTTGAGGCACTTCAAGAAGAGGACAAACATGATCGCAGCCGCAATCATGCACCCGAGAGCCAGACAAGCACCCCTGCCCATGCTCCAGTTGTCGTAGCAGACATTTACCAGTCCGCCTCTCGACTCCGCGCCGGGGAGGGTGGAGAGGAAGGAGCGAGGGAGGCGACACCAGTCTGGCGTGTACTTGTCCAGACGGGTCGAGTTGATCGTGTTGAACTGCTCGGAGTTCAAGGTGACGACCGGGGGGTTTTGGGGGAGGGGGGGGAGCGAAGAGGTGTTTTGGACGTGGGTGACTACGCCCGGAGCATGCGAGAGGGGGCACGGGAGGGATATCTCGTAGAATGTCCCTGTTGCGTTGGTGGTGACGTTGGCGAGCCACGGAAGGGCTGCGCCGATGTTGGTGGTTGGGAGAGGTGCCATTTTTTCGAGTCTTTTTTTCTGTCTTTTCAAACTTCGGGTTTTGTTTTTATTCTTTCGGGGTTGGACGTAATGGATGGAAGAATGAAAAAGCTAGTGTGTGTATGTTGGATGAAGAGTTCTGAGGAGCTGGCATGGTTAGATCTTGAAGTACTTGGGACGAGGAAATATTTATTGGGCGATGTGTCATACCTTTCAAGGTCAGAGATCTGTAAATCGGTTAATTTGGGTTAAAATGTAGTATGAAAAAGATGGAAGTCGGGGGGAAACGAGAAGGGAGAAGTTAGAGGGAAGGACTTTATAAGGTAAGGCTCGAAATAATAAAGGGTAAAAACCCCAGAATCCATAAGCCTAACCTTAACCTTATCGTAAGTTCTCAACCTTAAGGTAATATTTCAGGTAATATATATATCAAATACCCTACAGGTGACTACGTTAAAGTTTAATTAAAGCTAAAATATTGTTTATCGATTTCGCATATCGCTACCATCCTATCCCTATACTTTCCATATTTCTCTCCAACATCTTATCCCCTATCTCTGCTAGCCCTACAATCACTCATGGGATCGCTTATCTTGTAATAAGCCTCGCCTGACTTCTTAGGCAACAAAAACAAACCCGCCGTTTTTCCTGTTCGAAAAAGAACAAATTTTAAAAACAATAGCACTAGCAACCCCCCATGTTGGCAGTATCTCACAGCTAAGGATTTACAAAGGGTGAATCAAAATAAATAATCTATTTAGCTATCTTATGTCTATGTGAGGTTTAATTATGCCAGCGCTCAGGCTATTGCCCTACCAAGCCTACCTGCCCTGACAAAGCACTGCCAAAGTACCGAAGCAACAAACAGCCCCGCCGTTACTTGATTGTGGCAGAAGCCATGGCCAACATGAGAATAAATCAGATACTCTCGAGAGATAGCCAGCAGTCCGAAAAGACCAAGGCATGCGGCATCCCCATGGACATCAGCCTTCTCCGCCTCGTCTTGCTCCGTGACGCGTCGCCCAGCGGCGTGCCGGTAGTGTACATCAGGGGCTTTCAACACCCTGTTTTACGCGACAGCGAAGAGTAGCTTTATCCTATGTATTTCAACCAGCTTGTTCAACTCAAAGACGGAATGTAAACTGAAAACGCTCGGCTGGTTGGATCGGTGGCAGGCGCCAGCAGGCAATCAACTGTAAGAGAAGGGGAATGTAATGGACCTACTTTGCTTTACAAATGAAATAAAATGTCGTTGGGACGCCTTGTTTTCTTCTGCAGTTGTGTTGTTTATGATAGATGAGAATGTTTGGAATATGGAGTGAGTGAGAGTTGATGGGTAAAAGGAGGGCGAAAGTGCAGGTTGGCTGGGAGAAGGAGGATGTTTGGGCAATGGTGTGTTGGGGTGGGTTGAACTTGAAGAAAAAAGGAAAAGCCGGTGGGAAGGAGTTACCGAGGCTAGAAAGTGGCCTCTGGCACAAGATGTGGTAGGAAATGCATATGAAAGATCGTGATGTTCAGATTTCATCCTGGTGATGATTCTCCCAGAAGGGCAGAAATGAGCTGGCTGAATAGTCCCCTTTTTGGGAACTGTTCCAGGACGGTCCCTAAAATACATAGGGGATCCGCTATGTAACTAAGTGGGAAGATTCATAGGGACGGGGAATCAGGAGCGAAGGGCTTGCCTGCTCCTACGGGCGTGAATACGCCATAAAAATAGTCCTTGACGTAATCGGGCTCAGGCTTGTCATCCCCATGGTCGCTGCTTTCGGTATCTTCGGAAGCATGCGCTCTCGGCGCCCAAAGAAAAGAATTCTGCAAGGCAGGGTCTGTGGAAAATGCGAGGAAGTACGAGGAGTGCTACTGTAGTTATATTATTGGAGTAAGATGACATGGATTTTCAAAACCATTCAATTCCGCCCGGGCCTCTGCCAATCACAAGGCTGCCAGACAAGTATTAGCGACAGGAATATCGGGTTGACGCGAAGTAGGCTACAGGGATATGTCGATCCACCCATCCATCCATCTTACGCCTCTCTAAACTTGCAATTAAAAATCAAGGTATAAGACAAACCTGCCCCTGAATGAGGTAGGTGATGAAGGAAAGCACAGTTATTTCTAACGCAGGTGTGCGCGTCGTCGCAGCCGTAGTTGCAAGTATCGCGGGTGAGAGGGGAATTAAGGCATCGCCGAAAGTACACAAGAGCAAACCGTCGGCATTGAAAGCTTCGACGAGAAAAAGTCAGAGACCCTCAACCCTCCGGACAATTAATCCAACTGCATGATCTCCAACTCCTCCCTCGGGGGCGGCGTCATCAAATCCAAAGAATCAGCCCTCTCCATCTCCTTCTTCTCTCTTTCCCTTTCCATTTCCCTTTGCATCTCCATCATTCTCGTCTTCATCTCCTCCAACTGCATTTCCACCTCACTCTCACTCATCCTCTTCAGCTTCCCATTTTCGTCTTCCACGAGAGTCCAGACTATCTCTTCTTCTCGCTGCCCTTCTTCTTCTACCTTTCCAACCCTGTCGGAAATTTCCCATGATTCCGCGTATACTTCTACGGCCTTGGCCGTCCGGCGCCGAAGTATCTTGTCTGTTATTTTCACCAGGTATACGCGAAATATAACGGACAAAGTTACGATGACCACGAGGCCAATGCACAGCAAGACGTCTGCCATGACATGGTGCTTGTGACTTGGGGCTGTGAAGGGGATACCGGGTGTCTCCCGGGAGAAAATAGTTGGGACTGGGACTGGGACGGGGACCGGTACCATTGTGTCGTTCGTTGGTCGGAGTTGTTAATTTCTTTTATTTTTTTTTATTAAACAACACGCCTTTACTGTTGTTGGTTTTGGTTGTCTTGGTTTGTCGGAGTTTCGTAAATTCGTGGTGGTCAAGTGGATGAAAGAAACTGCTAAGAGAAGATGATTGGATTATTGCAGAGAACACGAGGAATGCAGTGATATATGGCTTGTTTCAAAAATAATCCGCATAGAAATATTCAGGCTAACTTCAGAGTTACGCGAAGGCAAAAGAATGAAAATACGCCGAGCGACGTGCAAGGAAAAAGGGATAGGGCTGAACTTGAGGTTCCCTCCGATTGCCAGCAAATATCAAGCTGTTATCCTGAAGGCGCTCTGGCCACAGGCGATACGATAATATGAGATAGGCAAAACCTTCTCCTCACAATGGTCACGATAGCCTGCAGCCGTGAAAATCAGCCATGATCCACTCTCAACCACTACCGTTCAGAACAGCCACGCCACGAGTAAAATAACGTAATGCCCTTGCTTTCGGAATATCGAGGCCTAAATTTGTAGGCGTTTCAATGAGAGGATATCGATACGGTCAACTTGGAGCCCCTCACAGTCAGAGCCAATCACGCCGTGTCTTTCCACACTGTCTCTCTATCTATTCCCAGATTGCTGTCTTCAACAGATGCAATGTGACCATTAGCAGGAGCAGAACCGTCCTCTTATGCACGGGTGCCTCTTGGGCAATCAACTCAGCATCCAGAGCTGTCGTATCCAAGAGTTCGTGCACCGAGTCTATACGTACCCCCAAAAGCAGTTATGTCACCATCTTGTATACTCGTGAATATTATAAAATATACCTTATTTTATTTAAGGGGTTGGTAATTATTCGGGGAGGTGGTAATAATAATATATCCTAAGCGGAAAACTGTATAAAGTTCGCAGGCATTTATTAATATAAAATCCACATTATTTTTTTACGTTTTCTTATTAAAAAATTCTTTTTTTCCGTTTTCCTTTTTCCTTTTTTTTTTAATTTTATAATAATAATTTATATTAAAGCACCACGTTGCGGTAAGGGGTAAAAATCTTATAAAATTTCTAGCTTAATTACAGTACCCTAGTAATATAATAATAATACTCCATATATAATAGTTAATAATACTATCCTAAATATATAAATATAATACGCCGATTATAATGTATTTTGGGATAACTCCATGCAAGAATGCTGCATGGTGATAAACTGTGTGGGTCTCCTTTCTACTACCAGGTATAACTATTATAACCTCGAAGCCAGCCCGAAAATAAATTTCCCAAAACCACCAGAATAACTCCATAATATTTAAAATAAATATAAGTACGGGCGTATATATTTATATATAAAAGGAAAATTACCGTGAAAATAAGATAATAAAATTATAAAACGGGAAATTATATAAATATTAAAAAATGGGAAAAATGGGAAAAATTTCTTAATAAATGGTAAAATAAAATTTAATCGATAAAAGGTACATTATAAGGGGTTATATATATCCTCCGGTAATAATTATTCGTTTATCCGTTATCGATTTTAATAGGCTTGTACAAAAATCCGTGGGGCCCCATATGGCCGTGCGCAAAAAAACACATGGGATTATATAGGGTTTTTAAAATAATCAGTGTAATCCTATGGAACCATACAGGTTTTGTGGTATGGTCCCATAAAACCACACGGGTTTAATGGTGGGGTTTTATGGTATGGTCTTATGGTACCCTACTATTAAACCCGTATGGTTTTATGGGACCATATAAAAATTCCGTATAATTATATGGGTAGCCCCATAAAATCCGTGGGTAACCCATGGGTCCCCATGGGTCCCCATTGTACCAGCCTAGATTTTAATACCATGGCGCTGTTTTTTTAATTTTGTATTATAGTACTCGATAATATTATTATTTCGAACAGAAAGGGCAGGGCCGCAGGGGCATCCCCAATCGAGGGACTGACGAAGCAATCTAATACTCAATTTCGACCCAGAAACGTACTCTTACTACTGTTAATGAAGGGCTCCACCCCTTCACTGCGATTTGTTAGCCACTTCCGGCCACTATTTAGATAGCTGCCTCTGTGCCCTTCTGGCAGATTTATCATCAGGATGAAATATGAATATCATCATCTTTCCTATGCGTTTCCTGCCACTTTTCGTGCCAGACGCCACTTTCCAGTCTCGATAACTACTACCCAACCAAGTAACAGTCGCGCGGGTGGTGTGCCTCTATTAACCACTTACCATTCTGCATCCGCTCCCTTATATTTTTATAACGCCCACCATACCTGAAAACACACCCCATATACGTGTCCTGTTTATTCCTCCTTGCCTCCTTCCCGACCTCCTTCCCGACCTCCTTCCCGACCTCCTTCTCGACCCCCTTCTTTTTGCTCTTATACCGCAAGATGCTGTATCATAAGAGGGTTAGCAGGGCAAGAACGCATACGGCCACGTGCCCGGAGAGGAATATGCCGATGGTTTGCATGGAGTGCGAGAATATAACTGTGATATTCCGGCAGGTAAATTGGGGTATGGAATTTAGGCTTGTATAATGGGGACCTATGGGGCCGCCCCATAAAATTTATAGGCCCCCATAGGTCCCCACCATTAAACCCGAGGGACCCCATGGGACCATACGCATTATTTAAAAAAAAACCCCATATAATCCTATATGGTTTTTCGCGCACGGTTATACGGCGCCTTACGGACTTTTATATACGCCTAATAAAATTAATAAAAAAATTAAAGGTATATTTAATTATAATTATTATTATATATTAATAATACTCATTATAAAAATAAATATAATATATTATAAAAAGTTTAAAAATTATGATAAAAATGTTAATAAAAATACTGCCAAATATATAAAATATAATAATATATAAAGGTAAATTACCGAATTCTATTTTAAAATTTAGCGTTATAATTATTTTAAATAAAGGAAAAATAATTATAATTACATTATATAATTACCCTTATGTATTACCTCGTTGTAAAAACCAATATGTTAATAATAATAACCTGTTAAAAGAGATTAACGTTTTTCGCAAAGTAAACACCAATATATTATTTGAAACTTTAAGGGCGTACAGTCACCCAAAATATCTCTCCGAGCCCATTCGAGTTAAGATAAGTAACTTCTTTTTATGTTTAGAGGATTGGTTTATTGCAGGCCCAATAACCCACAACTGTGAATACGCGCCTCCCAATCCCGAAGTGGAACAAGAGATTAAACCAACTTCCATACCCAATTAGCAGCATCTATGGGGTATTTAGGAAATGCAACCATGCTATCCAATTTCAGGAATAGAAGAAACAAATGGCAAACCACCAAATAGCTCCTCCGCCTTCCTGCGTTCTAGTCATGCACATAGTCCCGCTGTCTGCAAATGCGAGTAAATGAAATCAAAGCAACCAAGAGACTGCCCAAATAACAATATACCCGGCTAAGCCATCCGCAACACCCTTTCCGGCCTTCGTGGAAGCACAGCTATATTCGTAGTTGCGGAAGCGTCAGCGTCAGCACCAACAACCAGACCGTTCGCGGTCATCCTTGCCCTACCCATCGCAACCGTGCTCTCCTCCCCCGCCGTTGGCCTCTCCGTGTAGGGTGGCGGCGGAGTTCGCACAGGAATTATAGTGTCAGGGTTTGGACCAAACTCCTGATCGGTCTCCCCCCCTCCATCCAACCCTGTTCCTATTCTTCCACCCCATGCACTCCCACGCACCCCCCTCCCATTTCCACCCCTCTCGGTCTCACTCTCGCCTTCACTCTCGCTCTCCAGCTCCATCCTCCTTCTCCGAACCGGCCTCGTCCTCTGCGGTCCCAGTCGCGCTCTCAGCCCCCGCGCCGGCCTCCTGCTAAAGACACGCCGTCCCTCGTGTTTCATTGACCCGCAGCAGTACACCGCGGATGCCAACAGCACAAACCCCAGCACGATCACAATAATAAAAACCTTCATCACGGGGTCGTTCTCCACGCCCGTCGCTTCTCTCGCTTCCAACCGGACCGCGCTCGCTGAGCGCGGATGCAACGGCAAGGCTGCCGAGGGGGCCATGGGGATGCGGATTTGCTGTTCCGCCGTCGATGCCGTTGCGGTTCGGAATGTCTGCGCGGTTCCGCGATGGGCGGGGTGGCTTGGCGACGGGGCAGAGCGCAACTCCAGAGAGTCGCCGACGCTCGTGATGTGTCGACAGTCTGGCTCCGATCCCGATTCTCCTGCGGTGGGAGGGGCTGAATCGAGGGTTGTTTCGTCAGAGCAAGGTGACATGTCTTTCGCGAGTCCGACGCCCAGACCACCCCGTGGTGTCCTTCTGGGAGGCTTCGGCGACAACCTCGACGGACGTGGCATCTGTCCGCTTGAACTTGTTGTTGTTCGGATAACCGTGTCCGTTATTCCGGTGTATTCGGTCGCACCTTGATGGCTGGAACGCTTCCATGCATATAAGATGGGTGCCATGTTTCTTGAGCAAGAGCTGAATTCACAACGAAGCTGACAGTTAGCACTCTCGTGTTTTTTTTTTGTCCCGGGAATGATTTTGTATTGTGCGTCGCTAAATGATACTGAAAATATAGACACATGCAGTTGTTGTCAATGCCGGAATCTGAAATACCGAGAGAAGGCGAAGAGCGACGATCTAGCATGTGAATGACGGAGGCAAGGCTGTGGGCAAGAGTATCCGTGTTTATCAAATATTGTGTGAAAGAATGAATGCGACAGCCTCGAAGAAACTCAAGCAAGGAAGCCTCTTGTAACGCCACTATCGATGAAATCTACGATAGCCTCTCTTCCAAAACCCGATTACCCAGAAGGCTTGGTAAGCTTGCTACGGAGAATGACACTCCTCGTGTAAGGCTGCCGAAATACTTCCCCTATCCTCATCTCTTGGTGCCACACTCATGAGCCTCGTGATGCCACTACTGTACCCAAGTTAGCTTACTTTGCCCTCGGGGCGTAAGGAGGTGGAGCATTAGGGTCGGGGATGTTCAGACTCGGCTCTTGAGAACACGCTGGCGACTGTGATGCTGGTCGTGTTTCTCCATTTGGTTCAGACATCGCTATCGATCTTTTCCCGTCAGGTTCAGTTCCGTTCCTGGCCTCCTCTGTATTACCCCCTAACTACCCCCGATTCTCCGTATCCCGTGTCTTCCTCAATCGTACCACGTCTTTCGTCGCCTCCCTCCTCTCCTTCCATACCGGAAATTTGGCATCAAATATGAGAGCGTCAAAGCTCATCATGAACGAGTCGACGACGGTCCCCCGGATCGAAGTCGGGGTAATGTTGAACAACCAGATAATGGAAAAGCTTGTAACTATGAACTTCTTGTGATAGCCGACGACGAATTTTAGGCAACAGGGGAAACCAGCGGGAAATATACCCGCCACGCCTCCGAAAATATAGCATTTGTACTCGCTTGTTCTCTCCAGGTTAAACCAAATTCTGAAATTGTCTCCAAACGCAAGCCTGTTATCGACAATATTTATTCCATGATAATAGTATTACGTTAATCCTGTAAAATTTGATATTGAAATCGTACAGTATGAATCCAAATATACCTTACTACATCTGAATAATATACTTGTTGGGGACTGCTCAGTTCCATGCTATCCTCTTCCCAAGGATACCATTCCGGAGAACCATAACTGCCATTCTAGTCGTTGGCATAGCTGCTGTCGCTATGATCACTCCGTCCCCAGAGTTCATCTTCATCCTACAAGCAATCTACAAGTTCATTCATCCAGCTCCCCCCCTCCCGCCTACCAGGTTCTGTCTTGTCGTTCTACTACGCCCCAACATCTTCCGACTTCGGTGTTTGGCCATCCAACACAACATCATCCTCACCCCCTTTCAAGTCGGTAGCTACCACCACAGTATTCCACACCGTGCTCTTCTGCGTTCCCTCAACCCTGGAAGTCACCCGTCTCCACCTCTAGACGGGGTAGGCTTGACGGAGGCTGGCTCTTGAGAACGACGAGGAGAAGATTGTGTTGATTACCGCCATATTTGGATGTCATACAAGCAAATCCTGGGAACATCTATCTAAGGCAAGTGAAGCACCAGTCCCTACCACATGTCCAACCATCCTCTCCGCATCGCCTTCTCGTTCCTCCAGGGGTTTCAACCAGCGTAGGTGTCGGGCTTCCCGACATGCTCTTCCCCTTCCCCTGTGTAGAACTATCTGTTCCGGTACTGTTTTTTATATCTTTCCTCGGAGTCGACAACAGCACCTTCTCCCGCAAATCTCTGTCTCTTCTGCCTCCCGCATTCTTGACGATCGATCCAGAAGACGGCTTAATGGGGCTACTACCGCGCCGTCTTGCTGGTCGATGCACATTCACGGACGGGCTACTACCCTCCCTCAAATACCCCATGGTCTTTCTCGACATTGGGCGCGGACTGTTCGTCCCCGCAGGTACATGAAAGCTTCCCATTCTCCTCAACCCGGACGAGAAGGCTGTGAACATGTCCGAAGAACGAAGCGATAGTTCGTCGTCTTCTGTTTCTTGGTCATTTTCTGGGTCCGATATGAGGGACAGTAATGTTCGTTTCCTGGACGGAGTCCTCGGTTTTGAGGGAATCCCGCTTCGACTCTGATCGTTCGCAGTGGGTGACGGTAGTCGGGGAGGTCGTTGGCCGTCTGAGGCCGGCGCAGGAGACGGCAGTGATGATGAGTGCGGAATGCCAAACGTAGTTTCTGTGGAAGAGGGCTGTTGATCCCCCTCGGGTGTATTTGCGGGGGAAGCCGGGTCGGAGGCAGCTAGTGGGCTAGCGGTCGGTGGTGGAGAGGACGGCAGTGTAAATGAAGACGATGGGAGGATGATGATTGTCGGGTCTCTGGGAGAGAGTCGTTCTGTCGGCCCCGATGCTTCCGCAACACTAGGGACGGGATTTGGGTCTGAAGACACGTTCGCTGACCCCCTAGGCACATGTGACTTCTTCCCTGTTATAGAGATAGACCTGCTCCTTGAACGCCAGGTATGGTCATTTTTACTCCGCGTTCTTGTCGGCGTGGGAGAAATTCCTAGACTGTTGCGAGATTGATCGTTGGCGCCTTGTTGTGCATCTGGCTTGGCATTTTGCTGCGCATTCACGGTTGTAATACTGAGGCCACGGACGTGGCTTGCCGAAGAAGAATCGAGCCTATTAGACGGTCGCTTCGACTTTTTAACAGCCTGACCATCGGAACCGACCGGAGATTTCTTTGAATCTTTCCTACTCTGGCTCCTCCCCCTCCTGACAGGTTTCTTGCCTAAGTTGTCCTGGGGTCCGTCTATACTATCTGGCCCCAACGTGACTGGAGTCGTCTGGGGCCCTGGTTTGGCTTCGATGGCCGCCCGAGACAAAATGCTCGACTGCGATGACTCTTGGGCTTTTTGTGACGGCGGCTGTGCCCTCACCTTGAGGCTTGATGATTGCTTTTCTGCATTATGTGGCGCAAGAGGCTCGTCTTCGTCCGAAAACTCGTACAAAGGGTCGAATGTAGTCCTACGTAGCGAGACTTGCTGATGTGAGTCCTTGCCAACTGGTTGTTCATCATTAGGTGGGCTCGTGTCTTCTTGTAGGGATGAAGGAATCAAGGGGCCAGTGTCTTGGTTGCGAGGATTGCTGGAAGAATCATTTGATTTGTCCAGAGGCGAATCATCGGCTATTGTTGATGTTCTAGCAGGTGGCCAGGAGCATTGTCCAGTTTCTTCAGGTGGTCTCGAGGTTCTCTTTTCTGTTTGGTCGGCCCCCGCATTCGACTGACGACTGGCAAGTGCCTTTCGCAATGGTGATGGAGGTACGGGGTCGAAGTCTCTGAAATATGATGATGGTCGGGAAATGAACTCGACTACAAATGTCGGTTTTGAGGGATCATCTACTACCCTGTCCGTAGATAGTTTCCTCTTTCGCCCGCGACGAGATTGACCGCTGGTCGGTTTTGTTCTGCCGCTTGGCGATGACTTCCTGCGCCCCCTCTTCTCTGCGGTTCTCTCCTTTGATCTCTTTGCACTTCGAGCACGGCGAAATTTTTTAGGTGGAGATTGCTCTTCGGTTGTTGAAGCCTTGTCCAAAGTAGGCCGGTCCGGCCTTGTACCACGCAGAATCTCGTCGTCTTCGTCCTCACCCCCTAAGCTGTTCGGCTCGCGGCTTCCTTCTTCATTTAGCAGTGGCAGGTCTCTTACTCTGGCGCCAAAAGATGTATTCACACCAGACTGAGCTGGACCCAACTGATGTGTAGGCTGAGATCCTAGGAGAATATCGTCTCCACTATTAGAATCATCTGGAGGCTGTATCATTTTTCTGGTCACTGGTTTAATTCTGTCCAGGCGTCGCAGTTTCCCATCTCCAGCATCAGGAAACGTAAACCCGGCGCCTCCCCAGTGAGTGCCGTGGCCTAAAGAGTGTCTTGCAAAGCTTCCAAAGTTATAGCCAAACACTGGCCCTGACAGATCGGGCGCTTGCCACGCTGGGTCTGCAGTGGGTGCACTGCCCAGTCCCATTCTTAGTGCGTCCATTCCGAATAAGAATGGTGGCCCACCCCCCCATGGCGAAGGGTGGCCCTGGAGGAGCAACGGGCTCGGTGAGGCAAGGGCCGCGGATTTCGGAGCTTTTACCAGGGCTTTCGAGTCACCCCCACGCAATATACGCTCCTCGTCATCTGAGCCATCTTCCGAACCTTGGTTGGGCTCCTTCAGCGACTCGACGTGGCCCGTATTGACAACGATTTCGCCAGTTCTCAGGTCGATCTCGTCGCCCTCGAGTTCCTGCTCGTATTTGGCAAATATGGACTCGAATGTTGACTTGAGGCGAAAGGCAGCTTTTGCGCGACCTCTCTCCAGCTTCATACCGGGATCGCGACGAGTGTTGATTTCGCCCGGGTCTCGAGCAAGCTCATCTTCATTATCGTCGTCAGCATCGTCGAAGGCCGTCGGTTCCGATAGCCTTTGTCGCTTGGATGGAGGCTCTATCAGGATTGTCATGGTCGAGGCAACATTTTGTCTAGGTGTCGAAAGATGTAAGCATCCCAGATTTGGGCAACGGGATGGGATGCTGGAGGAATGGATCAAGAATATTCAACCTCAATTGCGTGCGGGCACCCAATTGAGTGAAATTCAATCATTTGTTGTCTCGGCGCGACGCGCTCGGGTCGCGGTGGCATTGCTTAAGTTATGACTAATCATTTTCTCTCAAGATACTATCGATAAGGAAACTGCAATGCGACTTGTGGTGCCGCCTAGCTCATGTCTCTGCTTGCCTCAGCGTCACAGTACTTTCCCATAGATGCCTTTTGATAACACAATGTGACAAACAAGGTCCAGCCGATGCTTACTAGTCCCGGGCCAGGTTGTATTCCGCGACGGGTACTTCAAGTTGCTTTTCCTCCCTTTCCTCCCTTCGCAGGTCACGATATGCAACCTTGCGGTCTATTGCACCACCAGCTTTGCGACAGGAAAACGCCATCGTTGCCATGTTTTGCCAAAAGTGCCGTGCGCCGCTAAAGGTGGATGGTTCCCTTGACGATTTGAATCCCGCGGCCTACAACATACTCCTAAGTATGCATACTTCCACTTTTGTCGTACACCCATGATTGTATGGACATGGTTGCTAACAGCATGCGCCAATTCTAGCAACGTCGGGCCAGCAATCGAAACACCCTTCCTCTAGCTCCCGTCCTACAGGCTCCCTCGACGCCCAGAGGCAAGCAGCGTACGATAATTCTACCAAATCTTCAGGACCCGCTTTATTCAAGCGTCATGGCTCCCTCCGCGACTCGTCCGCCATGTCCTTCGTCCTCCTCTCTGACAGTCAAATGTCACCTCGATTACCACACGGAAGTTCCCCGCAACGTAAGCATTCTTCCAGCGGGTCCAAGAACCACGATGTGGCTGTCGAGGACTCGGCTGGAGAACCATCCCAGGGAATGGACCGAATAAAGAAACTATGGGAGGTTCTCTCGGCTCGGTCCGATGTTGACCATCCAGTCTGCACTGATTGCACGGACATACTGCTGGATGGCATGACCAAAAAGCTTGAGGTTGCCGCCCGGGATCGAGATGCATTTACATCAGCTTTGAAGAGCCTACAATCTGACACTCCATCAGAAGAGGAACTCAAGCAAGCCGAGGCAGAGATGAACCAGTCCAGGTCCAAGCAGGAGACAGCCCGCGCCGAGCTACTCAGGCTTGAGGCAGAGAAGACCGAGGTGGATGCCGAGCTCGCCGCTCTTGAGCTAGAGGCGAGGGATTTGGATGAGACGGAGGACCAGTTCTGGAAGAGCAGGAATGTCTTTGCTACGAAGCTCTCCTCGTTCCAGGGGGAACGGGATTCAGCCAACTCCAAATTCGACCACGACAGTCAGTTGTTGGAGAAGCTTCAACGGAGCAACGTCTATAACGACACGTTTTGCATCAGCCACGATGGGACTTTTGCTACCATTAATGGTCTCCGACTAGGCAAGTCTGGCGGCAGTCGCAATGTGCAGGTGGAGTGGCCCGAGATCAATGCCGCATGGGGCCACGCATTGTTGCTGCTGGTTACAGTCGCCGAGAAACTCAACTTCGCCTTCGATGGGCTCGTACCACAACCCATGGGGTCTACGTCAAGAATCATTAGGTTAGAACAGCCGTCGCCTTCAAGCTCACGTCTGGTGAGTAATAGGGCGCTTCAATCGTTTCTGCCACCCCCGCCTGCCGCTCCAAGACGCACGGTCCTCGAGCTCTTCTTCAGCAGCGAAAACCTCAGCCTCGGTCGCATGTTCAGCAGAGGGAGATTCGGCGACGCAATGGTGGCATTTCTGGAGCTTGTTCGGCAGATGGGAGCACACGTCGAGGAGCAGACAGCTCGGACATCTACGGGTAGACTGTGTCTGCCGTATCCCATTAAGGACGACCGGATAGGAGAAGTTAGCATCAGGCTTGGTATTGGGCAAGATGAAGCTTGGACGAAGGCTTGCAAGCTAACGCTGACGTGCTGTAAGTTTTTGTTGGCCCATGCTAGCAACGTCAGTTCAACATCTGCGGCGCGCGGCATAGGCGTTGCATAGAGACAACTTCTGTCTCTACTCTACATCTGCATTCCGGTTTGTATTTGTGGTGTTTACTGGCGTTTGGGGATATGTCCTTGCAGGATACATGCATACACGGTGTGGTGATCTGGCGTTGGCGGTATGGGAGGTCAGGCAACAGATGCCACTACTATTAAGCTGGTTGCCTCGGCTTCATTTAGCAATTGTTTCCAACCTATCCAAACTGACTGTTGCAATGGTGGATCGCAAACATCTCTACCATGGGTGCTGTCTCTGTAATACCATGGTACCCAATTCGTACTACGTGCGGCGAACTGTATGTGGATGGGAGATGGTCCTTTACCAATATTATCTGCTGGTCCGCCATCTTCTAGACGATCCAATTGCATACACGACACTAGCTAGGTAAATCTATCGTAGTCCTCCAATGCGTTCCGTGCCACCCTTCTTGGCACCCTCAGACGTGGTATTACAGGGCCGATATGAAGCACTCGGTGGTAAAAAGTCCTTGCTTTCTGCGCAAAACCCCGCAAGATGTCGGGCTCCGATGTGTCCTCAGACATATGCAAGGCTCCCGCGAATCAGAAGGAGGACAAATACAACCTTCAGTCCCGATGATTTTCATGCGGCTACCTTGGGAGACATGGATCGAAGGCAGCTTCATATGGCTCCCAGTTGAGGAAGTCTAAGATTCCGTGCAATTGATTGCTCCAAGTCCTGTAGTATGCAAGCGGGAATGAAATGAAATCCTCACGGTCCAATTGCACCACAGCCTGGCATGCAAAGATGTGGTCGCACTGCCGGGTCTGCTGCTGCTGTGATTGCTCCTGCCTGTAGCTACAATGCAGAGGACGCAGCACTGGGCTTCCGCCCCCCCCCCCTTCCCGCCCCCCACATCATTCATCTCGTCGAGGTTGCCTTACTTTCTGCTTCGTACTTTCCACGGGCTGGGACTGATTCGGAATGGGACAGGTATTTCCCTTCTCCGTCTTCGGCAATTGAATGGATGGACTCGGCACTGCCTGTCCAGCCGTCACCACCCCAATTCTATGGATCCATCCCATGCTTATGCCAGGGACTTTTACACCTCAGTCTTTTAGGGCTTTTCTGTCCCTTCCTCTCCATGGAATCCCATACATACATATAAAAGCTTGCTGTGATGCAATCTCCATCTCCGGATCGATGCTATCCAAGTCGTTCAGGAGTTTTTCCCATTGATCAGAAAGCTCCCTCATCCAAATTTCTTCTACTCAACTGTCAGCACTTCAAGTTTCCGTGTTTCTTCTCGCTCATTCGTCCCAACACGTAATCTCTATCTCAATTGCCTTCTGTTCATCGCTCTCTCTCTCTCAACTAACCGCTATCGATACCATGGTAAGTGCAAGCCTGGGCCCGTCGTCACTCTTAACAGAATCCACCATCTGCTGCCCAGACAGGAAGCAGTAAGCCAATGCTCAATGATCATGGTACCCCTTGCAACCCGTCCAGTCTCGTATATAATGCACGGACCAAGTTATACTATTAAGATGCCACTATTGACTGCCGCTAACGACATACGGACATCAATTTCAGGCTCCTGAAACCGACAACCTCTCTGAGGCCAGCTTTGAAGACCTTGGTACTGTTGAAGAAGCAACTGCGGATGATGAAACAACCCTCGCAAAGTCGGCAGATGCCAAGTCCAACCGAGACCTGCCTGCAGAAGTAGTAGGCGACGAGGCGCAGGCGCAGAACACGTCAGATGAAGACAAAAGTGATAGTGACTACGAGGATGCCGACGATTTTGCCGACTTGGACTGGGCTCCAACTAATGACATCCACTTTGTCGTTCGCTGGGAAAATTATGAGGGAAACGTCGAGAAGGGTAAATAGGATTCCTACGATTCTTCTTCCGACTTGTCGAGCCTTTGTCGCAGGCGAAGTTGAACATGAACGATCAGACAGCTAACTTCGACTCCTTCAGAAATGCGCTCCTTGAGACCGTTCGCTATTCAGTTAGATCCTGAGGACGACACTCGCTCAGAAGCAAGTCTTATGGATGATTGTTATGGCGGAGATCGCAGAATTCCTCGGGATACCTGCATGTCTATTCCGCGTCTTAACCGGTGCAAGGGCACAGAACTGGGTACCACCGAGGACGCAACCGGAAGTACCCAGCATCTTGACTCGATGTTAGAGAATGACAGCGGCTCTATTGAGAACAGCTCGGATTTTGACGATGAACCTACTGGAACTCCTGTCCTTGAGTTCTGCGCAACCTTGTCTCTCGCCAATACTCTGTATCCACCCCCTCCCCGCCCTGGCTATGGTTTCAATCACAAGCCAAAGGCAAAGACCTACGACCTTCGCTCATCCTTTGTAACCAACAAGTATGTAAGGATTCATTCCCCGCACCTCGTGAATGCTCTCCGAGCTGTCACGGAGTATTACCCTCACATCAACCTGAATAATGTTCCGGTTACCATCCCGTACCGCTCTTGTTACCTAGGCCATATTTTTCGGGACTTGCAAGCCTACAAGGTCTACCAGCGGGATCATCACGATGAAGAGTACGCCGATACGGTTTCTAAGCACATCGACCTCCTGCTAGATCTGATCGAGGATGATTTTGAGGACCAGATGGAGCAATCGGAGATGCTCCAAGGAAAGGGCAAGACCACCTTCGACACAGTCTGGACCCTACTCAAGCCTGGAACCGAGGCCTATTTCTATGACTACTCGGCCCACAAGAACGTTACCTGCATTGTCCACAGCATGGCCCCCGCCGTGATTGGGCCTTTCTGGACGAGTTCGGTCGACTCCTACATTGTCCAGGCTTGGCGCATCATCTGGTACAAGGGCAAATTCCATCGTGAATCGCATACCTTCAGCATCTACAGCTTTCCTGGCGAGTGCGATATTTCTCAGCTAGCCGTCTTTCCGGCGCGCTTCCTTCCACAGAATGATTCGGAACCGTGCATTGCTGAAGCCACCCTGGGTCGCTTCTGCTGGACTATTGCTGCCAAAGGTGGCCCTTGCTACCTAGAACTCTCTGACGACTATGAGTTTGAGGGTGAATACAAAAAGCCTCTCCAACCGAGCACATTCATGAATAGCCGCCTAATTGTCGACTACTTCCACGACCTTGGCAGGGACCATTTCGGGAACTTCTCTCCTTTGCCGCCTGGGGTTCACCCTCTCGGTCGCCACCAACCACTTGATGGTCCTAGGGTACATAAAGCCGAGTTTCCCAAAAACTTGGCTTATTGTCGCTGTCTCAAATGCGACATTGGTAGCAAGGATCGACACCGTTCTATATGGGCAAACCTTGATGAGCTCGATCCCGTCACAGATGTCAGGCCGGTGACTAGCAAGTATTACTACGCCATGGAGAAGAACATGCCAAGTTGGCTCTTTGCAACTCAACGACATGGTGAGTACAGAACTAAGCCTACCTTGTCTTCAAGTGTCAGAAGTACCAGTTCGCTGACTAGCATCTCCCTCCAGTCTTGATAAATGCCAAGTATGTCGGCTTTATTGGCAGGACTCTCCAAAAGAGTGAAGTAGTGCACAGCTCCCCTGAAGTGTCTGAGATATTCGATGGCATTACCAAGAGCTTTGTGCCGCAGCAGATGCTACCTCAAATCCCAGACTCGGCTCCTCAAGGGGTAAATGGAGGACATGCCTCGCGCATAATCTTGCTTCATGGTTCACCGGGCACTGGGAAGACGGCCACAGTTGAGCAGCTTGCCGAGACCACGCATCGACCCCTGTTCTACCTGGACTATCCTCTCTCACGTCACGCGCCTGGCCGCAGTGGCCTGAATGAAATTCTGAGCATATGCGAGAGGACTGGAGGTATTGCACTGATTGACGACGCCGAAAGAAGCTTTGGGCGCCGGTCAAGCATGATGGATGAAGCGAGCTTTGTTTACACTGGTATGGCCCAGCACCTTCAACCCGTCGCTTCTTTCTAATCCCGTTCCCTAAAATATCGACGTCTCGATCAAAGTAGAACGCCCAATACTGTACTAACTTTGTGTAATATAGGCCTCGCGAGAGACCTCGATAGCTTCAACTGCACGATATTCCTGACCACAAACCGGCTTGCCCAGATGGACCCGGCCTTCCTCTGCCGGATCAGCATGGCGGTCCATTTCCCCGCCCTGAGCGACGAGCAGCGACACAAGATCTGGACCAACCATTTTTCTGCCCTCGCTCAGCCCAGCAACTATAGCAGTAGCATCAGATCTGGGGGCTTGTCTCGGAGGGTATATGTGTCTCCTCAGACCCGCGCGTTTGTTTTCGAGGACAAGGAGGTCGCCTCTCTCAAGTGGAACGGCTTCGAGATCCGCAACGCCCTACGCAGCGCCATCTGGCTAGCCGAGAGCGAGACCATGGCCTCCAATACCCACACAGCCATGCCCGCTCCCTACTATCGTCGGCCCGCAAGGAGAATACCTGGCTACTGTTCGTCTTTTGGAGCTTCTCCTCCTCTAGCTCCTCCTGTGGCCGGCGGCGTTCCCCGCCGTGTTGCGAGCGCCCCTCATAACTACCCTCACGGCCTCAGCTCTGCGGCGAACGTGGCGGAGAGCGAGCGGGAGAAGCCCAGTATCATCGCGCTGGAGCAGCACTTCAAGATCGTTGTCAGGAATGCGCTGCAATTTCGGGAGCACCTCAACGTCGCCGGCGTGAACGATGGCCTTGTAGGCTAGAGAATGGAGCTGGAGAGGAAGGTGCAGGATAAGAAGTGGCGGCAGATACAGATCCAGCTGCGCATAGATTCGGAGGCGGAGGCTGAGACGAGCACTGCTGCCAGCGCTGGTTCTGGTGCTTATATGGATCCCTTCCGGCACCTCGTAATTATCGTCAGGAATCAGCCTCGCGCGCGCCAAAGAGAGAAGTCCGCATCACCATGGGAATTTGGCTCCATGATTTGTGTTTATTTACTTACGTAGGATTCTGGAGGCATTTCTTTGGGTATATTTATGGGCTATCTAGGATGCGGTTTAGACCGGGGCATATGGACCACGGGACGCTCTGTTATGAAATTTTGTGTATGGTAACGTTGCAAGGATAAGTAAGGATCGCTAGACTAATCATCACGATCTATAATGACTCTCCATACGCCCTATTTGTACCCTGTTTTCCACAACCTTTCAGCTTGATTGATTGCTGCGCCGGTGCCTCGAGTAATTAATTATAGAATTTGAAAAATATTATTTATGTCCCCGTTGTATTTTTCTCATCTCAGCACCCAATCAATACCTACACACCTCTGCCACTCCCGTGGCAAAATACAGACCATGGACGATTGAGGAACTTTGATGAGCAACTGCATCGACTTGCTAGGTTTGCCGACTTAATAACCCCGGGTATCTATCTATCTACGTGCCTGCTATTGCCCGTCTAGCAAAATAAATTGCAAATGGCCCTGCCCAGCGTCGTTGTCGTGTATCGTCACTATCAGCATGATGCTGATGATGTATATGCACCAGAAAATGAGACAAGAAAAATGTCTCGCCCCTGTAATGTACCGTATAGTATCGCGTCTCTATCCTATCGTTGTAAGACGCTCGTTTAGTTCCCACCCTATATCTGGGAAGTTTCTTTCCGTCTTGGGCTTTCTCTTCTCCAAACCATTTGTTGATTCCGGGTCGCGTAGTAGTGCATCGTCAGCTCCATCTTATTACCCCCCTGGCACAGTTATTAGTCGGTCATCTTCCATCTCTACCCAATCATCAACGACTCCTCAACTTCGTCCACCCGTTCGTCCCGCTCATCGCTCTTGTTTGGGGGGGCGAAGAAATCCCAGTAGGCGTCCCAGGTCCAGATCGGCCTGGGTTCGGGCCCGCACTATCATCGCTGCCACCTGCTGCAGGAGCTGCGGGAGCTGCAGTACCAGGAGTTTGCTCTCCCATATTCATCTCCGTCATTAAACTCTCAATCCCAAAGGACGCCCTCCTATCTCTTTCTCTCTCCCGTTCTCGTACCCTCGTTGCAGAATTAGCCGTGTCCGCTCCACACACCAGTACCGTGTCCTCAAGGCTGTCTGGGTGCTCCAGTAACTCCCAATCAGGGATCGGATTCAACTTCCTCTTCAGCTTTTCCGCAATCTTGATCGGCAACGGTAGTCTCGACTTGTGCTTTCTCAAAAACTCGGTTCCCTCCGCCGAGCACAAGTTGTCGTGCGCCGCGCCATGGGAGAATTTCCCCATCGTCGCCTGAATGATATCTGCACCATCTCCGCCGGGTGCTGCTGTTGATGCAGCCGCAGCCTGACCAGTAGAAGCCTGATATATCCGGCCCGCCGAGTTGGTGTAAAGCGAATTCCCGATGAGCAGGTTGTAGAGATTCTTGCCGAAGTTGCAAAAGTCCTCGATCGAATCCTTGTCTCCCACGTAAACACCCTGCGTCGTACAGGCCCAGACAATATCATAACCTAGCAGTGCAATACCCTCCAAGAAGAATGAATACGCTGTAGGGTCGTCCCTGGCGAGAGTCTTCAGCGTTTTTTCTAAATAGAGAGGCCGTGGCCGAGCCCGTCTTTGGTGATCAGCATCTCCCACGAGCGACGGCTGGGATCCGGGGAACTGCGCTTCGCCAGGTCGATACGATGAGTCTATGGGGAATATCGTCGGCCGTGGGTAATCCTTGTGCGGCAGTGTTATCTCTGCCGGCAACCTGATTGTGAGGTACTGCGATGCAAGCACAAGGATGTGTGCAATATTCGCCAGTGACGCAGACACCATCTCGCTCCTCGCTTCATTCATAGCAATGAGCCCGAGGATTTCGATGCCTCCTATATGGTACTCGTAACGGGAAGAAGGACCCTTCCTGATCCTTTTAACGCCGAACAGCCTTGCAGACTCCATACAGAGAAACGAGCGCGTAGCTGCGAGTTTCTCGTGGCCTGAATCCCAATTCTGATTAGTCTTTCTGATTGCCCTCTCCGTATCATCGAGTAGCCTTTGCCTTCTGCCTCTTAGGCCATCTGACGCTGAGGCTAAGTCCTTCTTCTGTCGCGAGTTGGCAGCCTTCATTTCCTCCACTTCCCTCTTGCGGGCCGCAATGCCATCCCGAAGCCTGTCTGCCTGTGCTTCCATATCTTGAGTATATTCTTGTGAGCGCCGGGACTCTGACTGAAGGGTGTTCAACCGGACGGTTTTTGCTTCAGCCTCTGCTGAAGTGGAAGACGGCTTCAAGTCGACGCCATTGGCGAGGTAAGAATTTATCTTGGTTTCGAGTTGCTCATTCTCCAGCAGCAGAGTCGCATTGTTGATTCGACCTTCGTATAGATTGTTCCGCACATCCACGGGACAGAGGAAAGGTCTCTTCTGTGGATGGTGGGGTCTTCGGCATATGTTGCAGAGAATCATGTCGTCTCTCCGTTCAATCCACAACAGCTAATTTGACGGTGGAAGTTTGACCAAAGTCTGCCCCGTATTCGCTATAACCTGTATAGCACTCCTTTCTCTATTGGCCTCCAAGTCCAAATGTGGGCATGTGGCGTCGTCTCACCTCAAGCTGCGAGTGGGTTGAGATGGGTGGGGGAGTTTGGAAGGAAACATTGGTGGGAATCAATCAGGACTGGGGGAAGGCTGGAGGTGTTTCTGGAAAGTACTGAAAAGCAAGGAGGCGAGACACAGAGCACTGATGTATCGAAGTACCGGTGGTTGTAGCGATGAGATGGTAGTGACACAATAGCGCGCCAGGAGCAATTGGATGTGAATGAAGTTGAGAATGTGGAAAAAGGCAGAAGAGTAAAAAGTCCTTGGGGTTGATTTCGTTCGGTGATAGATGGCCTGTAGTGGGTTGTATAAGGGACGAAGGTACCACAAGCTCCGGGCCAGACTTGCTTCTTTCAAATAACACTTTGTCGCAGGCAGTCCTATCAGGCACACTTGCATCCAAGTCTCGTGGAGTCTTTTCGTCAGCTGCGCCCATGCCCTTGAAATTCGATAACAAAGGATTAAGAATCGTGCAAACAAGTAAGAAAGAAGAAATAAGAAAGGGATCTCAGGTAATCATTGGAGTTGGAGTTAAGGAACGCAGTCAACCACAGTCACAGGATACAACATACGGCCCATGTGCCTATCTCGGCATTATCAGCTGGTGTCAGTCGCCACGAACAATACTTGGCACGGAACTGCCTGGCCGCCTGAAGTTCAATTGTTTGACGGATTAACTTCGGCAGCTTTCCTATCTTAAACCAATCGGAGCATCTCCTTCTTGGTGGGCTCACACCATCATAATACCGTGACCTTTTGGATGTACCCTTGTCTTCGCATGTCAACTCAACCGCAGGTTCGGGAGTAACAACCATCCTGGTACTGGGCAGCATCTCTCCTCAAATCAGGCATCACCACATGGCGGCACATATTATTCCACCCGGCCCGGCCCTTGACTCTATCTTCCCGAGCATCAAATAGCTCTTTTAAGTGCTGATGAATATCTGGTCCAGGTTGAACCATCATCGGCAGCAGAACGAAACTCGCCACAATACCAAAAGCGCAAGGTAGGACAAAAACAATCCACTAGTTCTCGAAACAAATTATACATCTTGCTTTACTCGGTATCTCACAGTACGGGCAAGCAAGGCATACCCAGCCATTCGATGGTGATATTTTCTGGACCTGCGGACTCTCCCACCCGTATCTCTGGACTCTGGAGACCAAGGCTGACTCGACTGCAAAGACATAAGCCATTTACCCTGTTGAGACGCTGGCAATGCTGTAAACAAGAGACATATTAAAGCTCAGCATCATCATATTCAAGGGATCATGTTGCCTCAAGAGCAAAGGAGGCTACGGGCTCAAGCCAAGACGCCAGATCCACCAGCCGACAAGCAACGGCTCAACGGCAATCTACTTGACGGATCTCCAGGCACACCAGGAACGATAGCTCCTTTTGACTGGGATGAGTTCGAACAACGATACCAGGGTGCATTAGATGATGCCAACAAGACAGAAGAGCAGATCCTAGAGGAGTTTGAGAGGCTCATTCAGTACTTCAACGTTTGGGCTTCGGCGGCGAGAGATCACGATGCGCAGCGTGCGGTCAAAAGATTACATACGAGGGAGATGCACGTACGAAATTCCGAGATGACACTAGCGCAGAAGAAGGAACACTACACCGAGGTTGTCAAGGCCTTCAAGAGTGCTTTAGCGCTTCTAAATACTAGGTCGTGAATTAGAGCAGGGAATTGAGGAGGGCTGGATAGGGAAGCATTAAGGCGAGTGACAAGGTGGCATATAGATGCATTACGGATGGCGACTGGAGACAGAATGAGTAGCTCACTCTTGAACTCTTCCAAACACCACCTAGAGATGGGAGGTGTTAGTAGATGCGATGGCACAACCGGTAATTTTTAGATGCTGTTGTGTATTGAGAGTCGGCAGGAGGTAACATTTGTTCTTCAATTCCCAGCTTGAATTTTTGTAATTGCAAAGTTGGTACTGACACGTTCTTCCTTGACAGAGTACTCGTGGCTGGGAAAAGAGATTGCTCTACATGTTGAATATGGAGAGGTTCTCAAGGTACGAACGACTTCGTCGAGGTACCTGTGTCAGTTCTGTCGCCGGCAGCGATGGGGCTTGAAATCACATGACTTGGCGTCGCTGGCGCGCAATTGCTGCGGGTACAAAATCGGGCCCAAGGCAGGCACACTCAAATCTAACTGTACTTCGTAACCCACTATGTGGGCCATACCACAAATCACCCTGGATTATGGCGCATAGAATCCCCCAGGTCTCCGAGGTATACAACATGTGTATTTATATCTCATAAACGCCCGGAAACATGCTGACACAGTGTCAACGCCTAGGCCGAACTACTCGCCTTCTATGAAGCTCACTTCTCCGACAGCGCCAGCCAGGGCTTCCAATCGCAGTTCCTTGAGCCCGATCGACCGCAGGAATCACTCGAGACACATCTTCAACAGGGTACAGATTTAGAGGAGGAAGAAGACGATGGCCTCGGATGCTACGCCGATGGCGTCAAGCGCACCTTGACTGACGAGCAAATCGCCATCTTTCGTCACTCCGAAATCGAAGCTCTGCGCCGCGTCCAAGACAGACAAGAGGGCTTTGCTTCAACTCCGACCCACAATGAAAAGAGCAACCACTCACTCGGCGCTGTTACACTTTCCCAAGACGGTCAACACTCATCTTCGAGGAGCAAGAAGTCCAAGAGCAAGAACAAACAGCGCCAGCGCGAGCCAAAACCCGACCTGCGGAAAAGGACATGGGATGTTGTAGAGCCGGGTCTGGACAGTCTCGAGTACGACTGAAGGATTCGGTAACTCTTGTCATCATTGGCATGTGGCAATACAACTAAATAGCTCCTCTCCCACAGCTCCATCATCGCCAACTAGTTAGCAGCAATTCTTCGCTGTGGCCGTCCTCCTTGGTCGGAAGTTAAACACCAAAACCAAGCATCCAATTCGGTCAGATGTGACACGGGGTTAATCCCTCCAGGGGAATGAACACGAACGACAACCCCGTACTTCAGTCAGAAATAACTGTAGCTCGCTTTGCCTTGTAAGCTTGGGAACACTAAGGGATAATGTCTATTGGTACGTACTTTACTCCTTTCCACGTTTCATGACGTATATTGTTGCCTATGATGAGAACCTTTGTATCGTCATCCTTAGTCGGAAATCTGTCCTAGCTCGGGTTGCAGGCTTCGGCCTTCACGCCTGAAGTTGAAGGACAGACATGTCGAAACAAATAATCTTCTCTCTGAGACGCCCTTTGGATATGTCCCTTCATTTTCTGGTCCCTTGTGCGAGACCTTGTTGACAATTTTTACCTATTGCCAGGTATTTCCTGGTGGTCCGAAATGGGTTGGGGGGGGGGGGGGGGGGGCATGAGAAGACTTTCCAGTAAGTAGGACGAACAGCGCAGCAAACTCTCTTTCTTGTCTTGTCGTGGGATCACAGTTTCGGTCGCAACACGGACAGTTGTCGAGACAGTCAATCCCAACCATCACATTTACATCTGATGTGTCACGCGTGGGCTTATAAATGAGTCCCATAGTGCCCTAGAACTAGTTGCTGGGAATGACAACTAGTTTGAATACATAATTAGTCCCGCATGAAGTAGGAAACAGGTTGAGTCGCTTTCCCCTACAAGCAAATTACCCATTGAATGATCGCACTTTATATTTGGGCTTCTGGGCAACTAGCATCACCCGAGTTTATTTCTCCGGCGGAAAGGGCTGTCTTGAATCAATCGGGCTGGAACTGACAACACAATGATTTTGTGGCGCAAGATCTGGTTGTTTTGTTCACCGTCCAGCGGCATTCGGTGAACAAAGAAAATTGAGAGCTTCGATGCTAAAGTTCTATTTGTACCAGATTGCAGTACATTGCAACACTACTCACAGGCCCTAGTCCACTCCAGTGATGAGTGCTGCATCCAGCCGGCCATCCAACTCTAATTTTCGAGCGTCATAGCAACGCACGGGCCACGTATCTTCGCGCTGCAGCAAAGCGCTTAGTGTATGTGACTGAGGGGTACGTACCCAGATGCTTTTCCCCCCAGCCTTAGGCCTTGGCTTGCTTTTTTAAACAACTCCGCAAGACTCAACCTCACCCTCTGCGGCTGCGAGTCTGCGACCCCTCCCCTCGTCATTCTTTTGCCGAAAGCATCGTCAACTTTTCACCCGTTATCCACATTCCGCGACGCCCATCATGTCTCGGGTCTATGCGGACGTCAACCAGAACATGCCTAGGTCATATTGGGACTATGATTCCGTCAATATTAGTATGTTTTTGGCCCCTCATTCTGATCGAGCACACGCGAGCGGGAAAAAAATCATAGTAGCTTCCGATGAGCGGGAATCCGAACATCGTTATATGTTGCCACCAATGCGGTCGATACTCGGTCCTTGCTTTCGGGAGCATTGGTATCGTCAACGTCCGCTGCGAATTCTCACCTCCTCTCAACAGGCAGTGTCTGTCTTTCCCAGGGCGCAAGTCTGTCCCGTACAGAGGAATCCTTTGTCTCCCCTTCCCAACGACCTATCCATACTTCTCCTCACTCGACGTGCTCGATTTCCATTCACTTTTTGCCTTAGAAAGACCTTTATATACTGACCAAAACATGTTCCTCTGCTCCAGGCTGGGGTGTTCTAGAGAACTACGAAGTGGTTCGGAAAATTGGTAAGCCCTCCCGTCACGCGACACCACAACCTAATCCCCCGACTATCCCCCGCCGCGCTCGTCGACGACAAGACCCCTTATTACCTTGATCGCCTTTTGCGGTGCCGGGTTGTGTCTTCATCTCAGTACTCTAACTATGGCGTCAACCTCGCACAACAGGAAGAGGAAAGTACTCCGAAGTTTTCGAGGGCGTCAATGTGGTCAACTACCAGAGATGCGTCATCAAGGTGCTGAAGCCAGTCAAGAAGAAGAAAATCAAGCGAGAGATCAAGATCTTGCAGAACCTTGCCGGAGGTCCCAACATCGTCGCACTGCTCGACGTTGTCCGGGATGGCCAGGTAGTCCCCCCCCTCCGTCCAACACCCCTTGCCTGCTTCCTTTCCGACAATCTATTTTGAGAGCAGACGCCTAACCTCAACCAAATTTATTTGTAGAGCAAGACTCCCTCACTCATCTTCGAGCACGTCAACAACATCGACTTCCGATCACTTTATCCAAAGTTCACCGACCTCGATGTTCGCTTCTACATCTTTGAGCTCCTCAAGGCCCTTGACTACTGTCACAGCAAGGGAATCATGCACCGCGATGTCAAGCCTCATAACGTTATGATCGATCATGAGAACAGAAAGGTCAGGACCCAAATAAATAGCTTTCGCAGCGCTTCCCCAGACCGCGCGCTAACATTTGTGCTAGCTTCGCCTTATTGATTGGGGTCTTGCCGAATTCTACCACCCTGGAACCGAGTACAACGTGAGGGTGGCATCGCGCTACTTCAAAGGACCGGAGTTGCTGGTGGATTATCAGGAATACGACTACAGCCTTGACATGTGGAGTCTGGGTGCTATGTTTGCATCCATGATATTCCGCAAGGAGCCTTTCTTCCACGGAAACAGTAACTCTGACCAGCTTGTGAAGATTGCCAAAGTCCTCGGGACCGATGATCTCTTTGACTACCTGGACAAGTACGAGATAGAACTCGACGCCCAGTATGACGACATACTGGGCAGGTTTCAGAAGAAGCCGTGGCACTCATTCGTCAACACGGACAATCAGCGATTTGTCTCTAATGAAGCAATTGATTTCCTCGACAAACTTCTTCGCTACGACCACATGGTAAGACATATCCGATTCTTCCAACCACCTAATTTTAGCCATGACTAACGTATCTCCAGGAACGCCTCACTGCTAAGGAAGCACAGCAACACCCCTACTTCGCACCTATTCGCGACGAGGCGACCCGTGCTCAGCTGCTTGCCAACACTTCGCTTGTCGGCTCTTAGGCGGGAGCCGTTCCGAAAAGGGAAAACAAGTTCTCCCCAATCAATAAGCCTCCATGAGTCACTTCATTGTCTCGGGCGATGATTCAACTTGTTATCGGCTTGGCCTGCAGCCTGGTAGTCATCACTAAGGTTGGGCCAGTTAATGAGCATAATATAGCGGGCGTGTTATAAGTTTACAATTTCTGCCTCATGTTCCCGGTGAACCAGCATGGGATGGCACTATTTTTCTATTTGGGTTCCTTACTACTGCGTCCATCGGAGAGATGAAATCCACATTGTCTGCGCCTTTTCTTCACAGAAAATACCCCTCATGTCTATCGAGATTCGGGACCGACTGCCTGTACAGGCAATCAAGCAAGTTGTACACAGACAGTTGACCAGGGGTGGTAGACATACCAGGTATATGGTAGATCGTCAGGCGTTCTCTTTGTTGTCGACGGCGGATAGTTTCTGTCGTCAAATCCATCTTTAACAGGCAATACGCCATGGGTGAGAGGGTCCTCTTCAAATGCATGCGTGTTTTCAATGCTTACCCTGTGTTTTGACCTTCATCAGCTAGCGGTTCATGCAATATACGGTATTGACTTTGACTTTCGTAAACTCATTCTACCTTCTACGATCCTATGAAATCTCCGAAGGTAGCCCAGATGTCAGAACGGCAACCTAGCTGATCAATATTTATACGAGGTAAGCACGATTTTGCAACTAGAGAGGAAGCCAGCCACTGTCATCATGTCTATAGTATCGCAGAGGAAGTCTTTTCGCTGCTTCAAATTTTTATATAACTTACTATGAAGACTCGAGGCCCAGATTTTCACAGGATGCTCCAACCCAACCCTTTCTTTGACGAAGTTCTATGTAGCTTTGTGAAATGAAACCCAGTACGTTACATTCGCCGTACGATCACCATGGATGTCCCTTAAGCCTGATGATTGGCCTTATAAAATCTCCTCAAGTCCAAATCAATGTCTTGATACCTATTATGGCCATGAAGTGAGGACTGAGGATGATTCTGCGGATATTGCGTTCCAAGGAGCTAGTATGAAGCCATGCAACAAGACACGATTACTTCGTAACCCCCAGGGTCTACTACATTCGCGAGAAATGAGACAAATACCGATATTTAGCAATATTCTACGTTTGAGATTTCAGTTTACATCGTCATCTTTCCCCCGTGTGTAGGTATGCCTAATCTCCGTCCCGCTTGTGGTGGAGGCAAAGCCTTCTGCCCACCTTGTCACTTCGCGACACCAAGCGAAGACCCTCGCGATACATGCCAAATATTCGCGGCATTACCTCCATACTTTCCATTCCCTTACACCTCCACTTCTCTTTCAGCTTTTAGCCTTTTAAGGATTTCCCACTGCTTTCACCTTTCTCATTTGACTAGTCGTGAAAACAACAAAGAGTCCCAACTTATTTATTTACCTCACAGCAGCAAGCCTCAACCTCACGATAATCATCCAGTGCATGAACGAGGCAACCTATCTTCTAGAACCTGTCACGGTTCTTAATGCTTCTGCCTTTCTTGTTGGAGAGATCAGACTGCGTCAAGCATCACTATTAACCATTTGCCCTCGCAAAACGCCGCCACCTTTTCCTTCCTGGGTCCCTCATTTATTCAACCATCTTTGCCAAACAAGCAAAGACCACTCTTTTGCTCTTCCAGTCTACTGAAAAACACCACCAATCCATTAACACAAGCTGACAAGATGCCTCGCCGTAGGAAGGGATTGCAATCTTCCTTGCCTCCTTGGGTATGTTCTTTCCTCTCTTCTCAGCTCTGTTCTCCATATCCGGTTGCATGCTCCGAGTCATATACAACGCTCGGACCAGTGCACCATGGTCCGTGCGCTTACAAACATCATTCCCATGGTCCGTGTGGATTCAGACAGCCAGTCAAGAACTCCCAGCTTGGCAGCCTTGAGAGGCAAGCCTTTGCTCATATCCCTACATTCTCCAGCATTTCATACCTTGCTTCCTTTGCTATTCTCCTTCAAAGCCCAGTAATATTTTTAGTCATCATGGTAGGTTCCAAGTCGGGTGGATTCTTGGAGAAACTGAATCCTGTGCAATAATGGCAAGTGCCGAGATGCCGAGATTTAGCCGGAATGTGGCTTGAAAGGCATCCGCAAGGCGGTGTGCAGGTCAGTCACGGTAGTCTCCCCTATCATTGCCGGCGGCCAGAAGGCTGGTAGTGGCGCGCTGGTCGGACCTTTGCTTTCCAGCCTTGTTGCATCTTTTTTCCCCTCCAGCTCATCTCCAACACCATCGTCACTACTCTCGACATTGCGTGGCCATTCTATCTTATATGGACTCTTTGTCCCTTGCATTTCATTTTTGACACCGTTTTTGGCCATATTTGTCCTCTCTAACACTTTCTACAGAAGTGCGACCTCGACGAGTACACCCGCCGCTTTCTCGCCTCGAAGCCTCCTTTCCCAGCTGGTCTCTCCCAAGGAGAAGTTCTGGACGACTTTGCAAGGATCCGAGCTGCCAAAGACACCGGTACATTAGTTGACACCAAGAACCTCAAGCGTACTCCTCAATTCAACTGCCCCGATCCCTCGCTGTTGCGTCCTACGCTAGCTGTCAACTATCCTGCTGTAATTGCTTGCGACGCCAACGCCCCCAAGACAACGCTGCAACAACCGGCCATGTCATATGCTCCCCTAGATCTAGGCAGCGGCAATGGTGCTGGTAACAAGAAGAAGGTTGCCTACTTCTATGACTCGGACATTGGCAACTATAGCTACCCCACCGGCCACCCTATGAAACCTCATAGGATTAGGCTTTGCCACTCTCTAATCATGAACTATGGCGTGTACAAGAAGATGGAGATCTACGTGAGTCCAATCCCGCCCTACACATCAACTCCAGTAGCTAACAGTCTGTTTCTGCCAGCGCGCCAAACCCGCGACTAGGGGCGAGATGACACAGTTTCACACGGACGAGTACATCGATTTCCTCCAGCGCGTGACTCCCGAGAACATGGATGCCTACCAAAAGGAGCAGACCAAGTACAACGTCGGAGATGACTGCCCCGTTTTTGACGGGCTTTTTGAGTTTTGCGGCATCAGCGCCGGTGGTTCCATGGAGGGCGCTGCCCGTCTTAACCGCCAAAAGTGCGACATTGCCGTCAACTGGGCCGGGGGTCTCCATCACGCCAAAAAGAGCGAAGCTAGCGGTTTCTGCTACGTGAATGACATCGTCCTCGGAATCCTGGAGCTGCTGCGTTACAAGAAGCGTGTCTTGTACGTGGATATTGATGTGCATCATGGCGATGGCGTCGAGGAGGCCTTCTACACCACCGACCGTGTCATGACTTGCAGCTTCCACAAGTACGGCGAGTACTTCCCTGGAACTGGCGAGCTAAGGGACATTGGTATCGGTGCCGGTAAGAACTACGCTGTCAACTTCCCTCTCCGTGACGGCATTGATGATGTCTCATACAAGTCGATTTTCGAGCCCGTCATCAAGGCCGTCATGGACTACTATGCGCCGGAAGCTGTCGTTCTGCAGTGCGGCGGAGACAGCTTGTCGGGCGATCGTCTCGGCTGCTTCAACCTCAGCATGAGGGGCCATGCCAACTGCGTCAAGTATGTGAAGAGCTTCAACCTGCCTACCATAGTGCTGGGTGGCGGCGGATACACCATGCGCAACGTCGCACGTACTTGGGCTTTCGAGACTGGCACACTGGTCGGTGTCGATATGACTCCTACACTTCCCTACAACGAATATTACGAGGTATGTCTCCCTTTCGTCAATGCTGCGCTGCATTTACCAGACCTAATTTTGTTGCAATAGTACTATGGCCCCGACTATGAACTTGATGTGCGTTCTAGCAACATGGAGAATGCAAACTCTCCCGAGTACCTGGAGAAGATCAAGACCCAGGTCATTGAAAACCTCAAGAAGACAGCCCATGTTCCCTCTGTCCAGATGCAGGATGTCCCTCGCCGACCAATGGGCGCTGGCATGACGGACGAGGAAGAGGCCGAACTCGACGATCTCGACGAAGACGCAAACCAGAACGACCGTATGACGCAGCGCCAGTGGGAGAAGTCCATTCAAAGAGATGACGAGTTTGAGGACAGCGACACAGAGGATATGGACCGTGCCAATGGAGCCGGCAAGCCACCCAACTATTACCAGCGTCGCCACCTCAACGCATCCCAAGGAGGATCTGACAAGGCGCCAAGCAACAAGGATCGCCACTCTGCTTCGCCCATGGACGATCGCGACAAGGCCATGCCATCAAGAGAGATTGATGAGGAGATGGAGGATGCAGAGCCCACTGCACCCATCATCGAGGATTCCAAGGAGGCGGAGGCAGAGAAGCCTGCTGTAGATATGGACGGTGATGTCGATATGGACGATACCACTGAGCACCCAGCCAATACTGATGCTAAGGCCGAAGAGAAGGCCCCGGAGCCAAAGCCCAGCGAGCCTGAAAAGCAGGCATCCCCGGCTCCGAAGCCCAAGTCGCCCCGCCAACCCTCCAAGAGTCCCTCTCAAGAGGCACCTCCTGTAGTACCTGAAACGGTTCAGGACGAAGAAATGAAGGACGTTGAACCAAAGACTGAGCCGAGTGCCAACGAAAATGCCGACGAAAGCGTCGAGGATAAACCCGATGAGAATGCCGAAGAGAAGGAGCCCGTTGCTAAGGAGAAAGAAGCTTCCCCATCTGCTACTGTCGCTTCTTCGACTGTACTCGGCAAGCCCAACTTCCCTGAGGCATCCGACGAGAAAAAGACAGACAAGACCGCTGCTACAGAGGATAGGAAGGATGAGTCCACTGCTGCTCAGTCTGGCGATTCCGCCGAGAAGCCTTCTGAGAAGCCCGCTGAGAAACTCTCTGAGTAGGAAGTCGGCTTATCCTTAAAGGATAGGAACCCTTCTTTCCTGTACTATCGCATTGGGCCAAAGCAGCCCCGGGCATCTGGCGACTGGAGTTTTGCTGCTGTTAACATGGTTGTCATGGATAAGGGGAGGGACCTGCTAGCGTTGACTTTTCACTTTTGATTCTCTACTTTTTCTGTTCGGCTCATAACCTGTTGTCAACATGTATTGAGGCCCCCTCTTCAATTTTTTTCTATACTTGACGGAGGCAGCGACATCATAGCTTGGGAGTCCCGGCGTTATCAATTGCGGGCAAAAGTACTCTAGGCATCATCATCATCATGCAGGTAAACAAAATACAATTATTTTAGTAGTTCTGACATCGCCTTTCAAGCCATACTTCTAGCGTGATTCTAGTTTTGCTTCTGTTGGTGCCGCTCCTAGTGCCTCTATGGTTCTTGGTAAATATTTCTCTTGGCAGGACAAACTGCATATGAATAGATGTATTCGGTCCTCCCAATCGTCAGTATGCAAGAGGAGATCCAGCACCATGATTGATCGGATACGGCCGGTTCCCTCCTTATCCAGTCACGTATAACATGCGAGTAGTGCCAATACTCATGTCGGAATTAGTGGAGAAGCCACAGACGACCCGGCGTACGACTGTTACCTCCATGTCCACAACGATGACCGCAATGAAGCCTGCGACTGGATGGATACGTGCTTCAAGCTGTACATTAACAAAACCGAGTGGTTACCGGAGACTAAGGAGTGTTTCGCCCACCAGGACATTTATATCCCTGCGCACAAGGCGGACTGCAACAAGAATATTGCTTCTGTTACAAATACCGAAAATTAGATTGAAAAATAAACTTCTAAGCATTTTTCAAACACCCGAAACCCGTACATGGTGTCTAGGAAGAAGCTGGTTTTGAATCCAATGACGAAAGAAACGCGCTCTCGGACGAAGACAAAGGAAAGATCAACTAACTCTCTCAACTTCGCCTGCGATGAAACAGTTTCCCATCTTGAAGAATGCGAAATTCCCAACCCACCCAGGCATTATATCGTTTCAAATCTCATTGCAGAAACCACCAGTGTTCATAATTTTGCACGCATAAAGCGCCATCGCAAAAGTCGTGATAAAATGATTCCTGAAGTTCCAAACATATTAATGCTAGGTAGACAAGAGGGCAAACTCCCCGAAAAACTCGCCGTCTAGGACCCAAGAACTTCAAGAAGAGAGGGATTCCGTGTGAGGTCTAATGCTGCATATATCACGCAGATCTAATAAGTAGTCGATATTGATATCCCGGATAGCGTCATGGCAACTACACTGAGCACTCACCCCAAAAAAGATGTATTCAATGCATCACCAAAAATATCTAGACGATGGGTGCACTTGGGAACGCTTGTGTATCCACCTACTTAAATCTTCACATGTCTCAATTCCATACCAATTCATATCACAACTTCCCCATGCCTACAGAACAATAGTTGGATCAAAAAGCAGGTTCATGCCCGAAAACTAGGACAATACACGGTACTCGTCTCGTGTTTTTGCTTGAAGTCGGATCAGTATATCTATTGTACGTGGACAGCAAAAACAACCTCAAGGCTGAGCGAGGAATGCTCCACCTCTCGTAATGTCTTGGCTGGGGCACAAGACAAGCCAAGAACCTGGAACACATTTACCCAGACTACCAGTATGTATCAAGAGGGTAATACATCTCACAATGTTTAAAGAGGAGTGAAGGCTCCCCGACGAAGTTTTGCAATAATCCATACATCCAACGAATTGTGTCTACGCATGCAGGTGGCATAATATGTTTTATGACTGCTATCCTCTTCTCGAGGCCGACAATTTAAACTTGAATGATATTGACTACTGAGAGTATGTACCCTTTTAACCCTAGAAATAATTTTAAAATCATGAAAATCTGATTTCTTTTGTTTTGTTCCATTACTTAGAGTACCTTCGAAACCACTTTGAGTAATTAGGTCACTGGCTTATCTTATCGCATGTGCCTCGAGGCTCGGTACGTACCTGCCAATCCCGCCCGGCAGAATCGCTAGGGTTTTTTTTTCTTTTTGCCCACACGAATGCGAAATCCCCCCGCTGTAGCAAAAATTATTGTGAGCTTTGTACGTCTCGTCAACTTTCACGCCGAAACACCACCACCCTTAATCGCCCTACTTCTCACGACACCAATCCCGAAAACCCGCAATAATCATATACAATGGCCAAGCTATCGTAGGTGCTTCCCATCCCCGCATGTTCTACTACCGAAGGTGCTCTCTGGTGCTGTGCTTTGCTGGTGTTGGTTGCATGGACAGAAAGTTTGGTGATGATGGTGGTGGTACTGGACTAGGAGATTATCGACCGTAGGATGCTAGAAACCCACGACGCCAATCACGAAGCTTTACCTGGAGCCGCCAGAAGCGTGAGCAAGAGGATCCAGATATCAAGATTGGAAAGAGCTGGAATGGTAGACAGAGAGCAACCTTGGGACCATAAGTGTCGAGATGGCTGCTAACATCATGTCCCGCTTAATAGACGTGGTGCCCCTGGTGGCAAGCTCAAGATGACCCTGGCTCTCCCAGTGTACGTTTTTCCTTCTTCTCCCGAACCACGGCAGTCTCGAATTACATCCCGAAGTTAAAGAAATTCCGCCGAATTCAAACCAAAACCCCCAATCCCGGCCCTCCTCATGATCTCACCCGTGGCTAATAAACCTCCCAACCTACAGTGGTGCCATCATGAACTGCGCCGACAACTCCGGAGCCCGTAACCTCTACATCATCTCCGTGAAGGGTATCGGTGCCCGCCTCAACAGGCTACCCGCCGGCGGTGTCGGCGACATGGTGATGGCCACCGTCAAGAAGGGAAAGCCCGAACTCCGCAAGAAGGTCCACCCCGCCGTCATCGTCCGCCAGTCCAAGCCCTGGAAGCGCTTCGACGGTGTCTTTCTCTACTTCGAGGACAACGCCGGCGTCATCGTCAACCCCAAGGGTGAGATGAAGGGTTCCGCCATCACTGGCCCCGTGGGCAAGGAGGCTGCCGAGCTGTGGCCTGTAAGTCTTTTTAGTCGACCTTAGGTTATCCTGCATCAAAGAACTGCTCTCCCCCTGTTACAGATTACTGATCGTGCGTGTGTTATCTAGCGTATTGCCAGCAACTCTGGTGTCGTCATGTAAATTCGGGATCAGGTTTTCGTCGTTTGGGAGTTTGGCGGAGCACAGTAAACAAGCAGCGCGTTGTAGAACCAAACACACCTTCATCATCACACACATACACAAATACTTCGCACGCGAGGGTTGACCGACATTTTTTTATATCCATCGATCACGTAAACCTCATCGTCCAAGCACTCTCCCTAATGGTTTACAACTCTAAGAGTAACACCTATGGGTACCAATATTTTCTCGACGACCTCCGACATGTTATGCAGGCGTCGGGAAGGGGGGAGGGAAGGAAGAGGGTGGGATCTGGGAGGCAACTGCATTTGGGCTAAGGCGTCTAAAGGGTGATTCCTACCAGGCTTGCATTCAAGGAAAGAAAATGCAAATTTGGTCATTTGACTACATGAAATCTTTTTTTCCTGTCCTTCTCCTGTGATGATTCATGTTACTGTAACCACCGGCCCTTGAACTGTGTGAGTCGACCTGGCTTTTCGCCGTATGATAGAGCTAACTCTACATCTGTGTAAGTCTGGAAAAAATTGGGGCCCTAACACTCGACAACAGCGGCTAGGAACAGTCCCGACTCTTGGGGATCTAATAACACTGTTTGACATCTGTTAGATTTTGAATGCTTGGTGTGAAGGTAACTAAGTCACTTACATAGTACACCGAACGAATGGAACAACAACCCTCCCTCGCCAAGCCCCTCTTACTAGTCTGTCTCTTGCATTAAGCACCAACTTGAACCTAGCGGGTGCCAAGTTCCTAAAGCCACACAATTGTGCAATAGCCTTGGAAGTAACATACATTCATTCGTGTTGGATGGAGGTTATTCTGATACAGCAGTTTTTGAGCCATTGAACTTGCGTTCGTTTTGTTACTTCTCAATATCAACAGTGAATATTGGAAAACAACCTTCTTGCATATACTGTATAAGTGTATATGGCGGGATAGATGTATGTCCCCTGGCTGCTTTTAATCACACTGGGGCTGTTCAAATGTCAGCATCGTCATCAATCCGGCAGCCGGCTGACTCCTGGACTCGTCGGAATACAACTACCACCTGGATTATCACCAAAAAAAAAAACCTTCTGCTCGGGTCTCTCGGTGTGTTCTGACGATTCTTGCCGGTAGTCCACGAGGATGGCAGATGAAGATGTCGAAGGCAATATTGACAGTTGATATACTCTCAAACTATAGTAAACCCGGGGTGTAAAGCAAGCAAAGCTACACACCCTATACTCCAAAACGCATCACCGGCATATCCAGACTACGAAGAAACACTTGATAATGGAACGTCGGGTAGTAATCATCCCTCGCGAGATCCAACTTTGTGCTGTGCTGTGTACCGCTCCTCCTAATGAATAGCCAAATCGTATTCTACGCCAATCGGCACCTAGCCACCTAGACGCTCACACACAAAAACCTATAATTTCGACATCATAAGTCTAGTCCCCTAAATCAACCCCGCTCTCGCGGCCTCACCCCCTCCATCCTCCATAATCACCTCCGCCCTCTGCTTCCCTTTGCCGATCCCTCCTTCGCCGACACCCATCCTCCTAGCCACATACCTCTGCGCCACGATACCCACGCTCAGATCCAGCGCCTCTTCAACCCACTCAGAAACCCATTCCCTGGGGTCAACACCCCCAGACTCGATGATATCCCTAATCTCATCCGGCATCACACCCATTCTTTCAGGTTGCTGCTCACCAGACCCTTCGTCCAAACTACCGGGTGTGAGCGGGGACTGAGCATCCATCCACCTGACCCACTTGGCCGGGATGCTCTGGCTGACGGTAGAGTACGCAATCTCGTGCACCGGGTCCAAGACGTACACCGCAAAACACACCATCGGGCTCCCGCCCATCTCTTGCTCAGCAGGACTTTCCTCCTCCTCTGCCTTGCTCTTCGCGCTGCTGGCGAACAAATCTTCGTCGTCCTCTTCCACCCCAATGGCTTGAACCGCCAGAAACAAGTCCGAAGATCTCACGGGGTTCGACTCGCTGACCGCTTCGTGGGCGAGCTGTTTCGCCTTTTCTAGTCCCCCGTTCGTGGCGTAGAATTCCATGCTGTAGCTCTCGGCGCTGACTCTACAGAGTTTAGTTCCTTTTACAAGACCTCCTACCACGCCCATGTCCCTGGAGCTGTCGGAAGAACGCCACCACGGTCCGTCCTTCCAGCCAGCCTGGCTGATGGAGAAACGTCCCGTCTCCGACGATCGACGGGCCGTGGACTCTTGTCCCCGCTGGATGACCATGAGATCCCCTCCCTCGACCTGGGACATGACGCGCGAGAAGACGCCGTAGATCAGCGGGTCGAGAGACGGGTAACCGATAAGGTCGTGCGTGATGTGAATGCGTAGGCGTTCGTGCTGGCTAATGGGCGGGGCGAGTGTGTGTAGGATATTGGTAAATGCGGGCATGGCTCGGTGGCGGAGCTCGTCTCCTACACGTAGGGATAGCTTATTAGTCCATGGTCATCATCACCGACATTTCACCGCCACCGCAGTTATTCACTTACCAAAACCTCTCAACGCCCCAACATTCCCCTTCATCTGGTCCGCCCACCTCTTGGCCTCCTCATTCTGCTGTAAGTTGGACACAACGCCCTCGGCCTGCTTCGCGGCGGCGGCAGCGGCAGCAGAAGCAGTAGCGAAGATGCCGCCCCACCAGCCTCCCCCCTGCTGGGCCTGTGGTGTCACCTGCTGCTTGTCCGAACCCGTGGCATCGGAACTAGCGCCGCTGGGGGTCATTGCAACATGATAGGATCTTGCACTATCTGTTGATTTCCTCGGATCAGCAGCGGCAGGAGAGACCTTCGCAGCAGCTTGTGACGAGGAGGTAGATCCCGCACCCGAGGCGCGCTTAGCGCCGCTGGCGGTGGAAGACTTCCCTCCCGCCTTGGGCGTGGGCGGGCGAGACGAAGCCTGCGGAGGAGCGCTAAGCTCGCTCTCGAGATCCGCGAGGATGTCCTTGTTGTCGACGGATTTCTTCTTCGAGGACGCGGCGCTAGCGGCGGGTTTGCCCTTGGGGGTGGGCTTCTTCCCAGCTTTAGACTTGTCGATTCCGTCGAAGAGGTTACCGAGTTCGTCGTCGACGGGGGCGAGGGCTACTTTGTTAGTTCGTCGGCCTGCCATGATTACGGTGTGTTGGCTGGAGCGGAGTAGCAGCTGTGTCGAGTGGGCGTTAAGAATACAAGGTTTGCTTTAGCTTTTTTACTTGATGCAAGCTGGTGATGACGGGTTGAGGGGGAGGCAGCTGAGAAAGCTCCTTGCCAGCAGGGAGTGGACTCAGTTGTTGTTGAAGGGATGAAGTTCCGTCGGTCGGTCGGTCGGTCGCGTTGATTGCACACGGGGTAAAAGAGGGGAATCAAGTGCAAGATCAGGATATTGAGCTTAGCATCTGAAAAAGGGGATAGCTTGAGCTAGCCGAAGATGTTCATATAAATTGATATGCCGACGAGTGGTAAGCTCTGCGCACTCCCTGATAGCAAGTAGTCACGGTATTAGTATTGACTCGGATAAAATTGGAGCGGTCGAAGGTCGGTCGGTGGAGGGGTTGAAACTCAACGGTATCTGGACTGTTAGCTGCTGCAGCTGATTAGTGCTATGGACGGAGGTACATACGTACTGTACTCTGTATCCACCGCCAGCTGAGGAAGGAGGTATACGATACAGGGGCATCCGCAGCAGCAGCACCTGCACGGAAGAAAGGCAATAGGCTTTTCGGCAGGCAAGTCTGGAAACAGCTCACTAATACGCTGGCATTTGGTTGCACAGTATTCTGCATATAGGGGGTATTTTCGCGGCAAACAGTGCAATCACCAGTATAATAGCAAGCCCCATAGCATTGGAGGGATGACGCTGTGCGTCCCCCTGGTCAATGACAAGCCCAAGATGGTATAGCGGCTGCAGAAGAGGGACGGCACTGACCCGTGTGATTGGCCGAATATCAAGCCCGAAAAGATCCTCATCGGGGTTAGCGTTCCTGCATGGGGGCAGGGATTGGGAGGCAGGCAGGCTAGACTCTCACCTCACAGATATGATGGGGCTGGGTGGACGTGTGTGTGGCTAGTGTTGTGTGGGTTGTGCGGCTCTCTCCAGTCCTGCCAGATTCCCTTGGCTCCTTGTCTTGCTTTTCGCACGTCTAGAGGCTTACACCTTCGAAATATCCCTCCAAAAATATTATTTACAACCTCGCCATTTTCCCCACCCCTTCCCTACCGCTTGTGGCCGTCCGTTGCGGATTTTGCATTCGTGATCGCCGGAAGCGTTGCTATTGGTTTTCCTTGGCGTCGTACTTGGCCTCTCATCTTTTACTTTTTTCTCCCCTTACACCCCGGCGACGGATCTGTGGAGGGAAAAAAAAAAAAAACCGACAAGCATCCACCCATCCATCCAATCTATCTGCCCTTCCTATCCCGAGTATTTGGTCGCGCGCCTCTCTACCGCCGGAGCCAGTCTCGCACCATTAACACGGCCACAAAATCTTCCCGTTGCTTCTAACTTACATCTTGGACCGCCTCACTCACACAGCAGTGGTCAGTCGCACAGAGACAAGGGCGCATCGCCTTTTTTGGTTCTTCCTTGTCCTCTCTCCCACACACACCCCTAGGGAATACGACCGCGGTACACACCGTGTGGTATACATTCCCGCCATCTAACCACTGCCGTCTACACAACCCACCACCATAAGTAGATCTGCCCAGGCCAAAAGGAGGAAAAGCAAAAGCGGAAGCGGTAGCAGCCATTGCAACAGCACGCAGTACATCCGATCTGTATCATCACCTTTTCTGTTAAGGGCCCGGGCAATTTTTTTCTTCTTGTAACCCTGCTGCCAGTCCAGAGTGGACAAAGTGAGGTGTTTGCCGCCACTGTTGGTAACTTCCTGGTACCTGAGACTGCGTACCGCTCTGTTTTGTTGTACCTGGGAAGTTTTTTCCTCTTCCTCTTTCTTCGCTCTTGGTATCTTGTCCTGCCGCGTAGTGCACCCATCACAGCACGCACACCAAGAGCTACTGCATGTTTGGTTGGGCTGTGTCTGTGTTTTTTTTTTTTCCTCTTCCGGGGACGGTGACAATTAGGCAAACTCTTGTTCCGGCGGGCTGGGCTTTCAAGCTTGCATTGTACTTGTTTGGGTGAGTGATCCTTATTATGGATAGGGGCTCACACGGACAGGGCCGCGGTGGTCGACGGCGTTCCAGCAGCAGCATTGCGAGCAACAAGTCATCCGCGGCGGGAGGTTTGTCTCGCGGTACCAACCAAAACAACCAGAGCATCCAGACGGACCAAAACTTGCACATCTCCAACTCGGACCAGGTGGCCAACAACGGCAGCCAAGGTCTAATTCTACTTACAACACATTCGCCGACTCCAACAAATTCGGCAAACTCAAACTTACCACCGCCCCAGGAGCCTCACCACCACAACCAGCCCACTCCTCCTCCTCTTCCTCCCACCACTGCCGTCGACGCCTCATCCTCTTCTGTCCTGCACTCCCACTGGCCACTCTCAGCCTCCAGTCATCACTCCGAGGCCATCCAACAGCATCATCCTGGTTCCAGTAATTCTCACACTGCACACCTCGCCTCATCTCTGTCAGGGTTGCCTGCTACATCTACTAGTAGCACTTGTAACTCACCTCCACTGGGAGCTGCAGCTTTGCCTAGTAAAATATCTTCCTCTGCTCTCAAATCTACTACACCTGGCGCTACCTCCACTCCTGCTGCCCATCTCCCTCCACACTCTCGTCCTTTGGCAGCCTTCCCCTCTGATCCCACACCCGTCAATAATAACGCCCATCAAAGCACTGACACCGGTGCGATCACTTCTGGAAATACCGCCGCCAATATTTTCCCTGTACCCTCTGCGGCTCCACCTCATCAAGCTGCCAAAGCAACATCTACGCCTACCACAAGTGGACCTGCATCTGTTGACTCTCATTCCCCAAAGCCAAAACCACTGCCTGTTGCCTTTTCTTCTGCCATTATCAACCACATCACCTATACCCCACCTCCTCCACCCGACCAGTCGTCGTCGGCTTCGGACAGCATGCCTCGTCGCAAGCGCAGCAAGCCTGCCGACGAGGCCGGAACCCCAGCCGCAGGCTCTCCTGCCGCCGAAGACGCCAACACGAAGGGCGGCCACTCTCTAAGAAAAAGGGCCCGCATCGACTATGCTTTGAAGGATGACCCTATGGCCGAGGAATTAGCACAAATATCCAACGGAAGTGCCTTTACTGGTCGCGTCACAAGAAAGAAGCGTGGTGCAGCCCTTGCAGCATCGTCGTCAAATGCGGCAGCAGCCGATCACACTGAAGAGGACGATCGCGAGGGATTGAGCCAAAGCCCCCTGCAAAAGAAGAGCCAACACAACGCAAAAGACAGCACAGCGCCCCAGGAAGTGAAAGAGGAATCGCCCAGGGCACGCAGACCACGACGCCGTGCAGCCGCCGTCATCAAGTCATTCGAGGAGCGCAGTGAACCGTCTGACTCGGAAAGCGAGGATGACGAGCCGCAGCAGCAACAGCAGCAGCAGCAGCAGCCGCCGCCGCCGCCTCAAACTCAGGCCGCCCCTACCAAGACTAGGCCTGCTGGCAAAGCAGCTTCGCATAGGCGCAACCAGTCCGGGCCTCATGGCTCACAAAGCCGTGGACATCGATTGGTGCAGCCGGCCCCTCCCGGAACATCTGTCTTACAACAGGCCCCCGGTCCACCTCTAGCACCGGCGCCGCCTCCGGGATCTACCCAGGACTATGGCTATCCACCACCATATGGGCACTACTACCAGCCGCCGCCACTGCAACCTCGGATGGAACAGCGCATGGAACCCCGTATGGAACCCCGTACGGAGTATCGCATAGACAACCGAATAGATCATCGAATGGAGAATCCACCTCCCCATGCCCTCCGAGAGATTGCGCCGATGCCACCAGGTCAGTATCAAGGCGGCGGCCCATATCAGCATCACCCACAACCTCCTGCATACCCCCCGCAGTACCAAAGCCAACCCCCTACGTACTACTATCACCCGGCACCGCCACAATCACCACATAGAGACTACCGTGGACATCATCCATATGGCCCTCCTCCACCTCATCCTCATGGGCCTCCTACTCAACACCACTATCAACAGTCGTACCACCCATACCATCCCCAAGGCCCACCTCCACTACCAGGCCCACCACCCCATGGATCGCCTCCTGCACCGCCGCAGTATCCATACCATCACCATCTTCCCCCCCAGGGCCCACCACATGGATATCCCGGACCGGGCTATCCTCCTCATGGACCAGCCGCAGGGCCTCCTCCGCATAGCCAGACTCCGGGACCCCCTCCGGCTCAGGAGCCGGCACAAAGAGCCCCTCCTCGTGGGCATACGCCAGGTCCTCCTCCACGCGCCCCTCCACGCGAGGTTCCTCGTATTCTTCCCCAAGATCGACACAAAGGGCTTCGTCAAAGCCCTCCTCCAGGCCCTCCCCCAGGCCCTCCCCAAGGCCCCCCTCAAGGTCCGCTTACGGGGCACGCGCGCGTGTCGAGACTCGGCGGTCAGCGCTTCGGGCCCGAAAAAATTGAGCAACAGGCTCATCTTCCCTCGGAGCAGGAGCATGAAGCCCCACCATCCCCCAAGAAAGAGACCAAGTCGTTGATTGTCACACTTTCAACGGGACGTCGCAAGGGTAAACGAAGGGGAGTCACTCTGCCCCATAGAACGGTGGTACCGCAAGTCCCACAACCCATCCCTGACATAGCTCAGCATGATGCTCCCATTGAAGCCTCTGCCACAGAGACGGCTCAACGTGAGTCTCCTGTTCGGGAGGCTTCAGCCACAGAAACTGCTGAGCATGACGACTCCACCACGCCATCTGTACCAGAAAGCGAAGCCAAGCCTTCCAGACCCAAGGATGATTTTTTGATCGATGTGTTTTCACACTCTGTAGAGGATGTAGAGGCTTGGGCGGAAAATGTTCAGCGAGAAATCGGTTCAGAAGCTGTTGCAGAGGCTAGGATGGCCTCGGTTGTAGAGGACGAAGACTTGATGGAAGGGATCGAGACGGATGCGACAAGCTCTTCGTCAATCCATCTATTTCGTGGTCTGTCAACCTACCTGGACGAAAATAAGCGTTTCCCTAAGGACTCAACGCCGACTCCCGAGGGCACACAAACTGTCAAGAGTAAGCAGCGCGTTGCTTCTCGTCTCGAGGAGCTTCAAAATAAGAATGGGGACGACGATGATATTTCTTCTCAATTTGACGTCAGCCGCGCTGCTAGTCCCAATCCTTCTGTTCAACTTAGTACAGCACCATCACCGTCTGCAACCGGAGAGGGTGCTTCCAAGCGACAGGAAAGGCGCTATGTATTCAAGAAGCTTCGAGATTCGGATGAATTTTCCGACTTTGTCGAGTCTCTAGGAGATCTTGACAAGGCAGACGATGACGATCTCTATCGGGCGGGAGAAAGCCTCGTTGCTAATCTCCACGAAATGCAACAAGAACACAGTCGGTTGAAGTTGATCATTGATGACGAGGCAAACGCCGTCCGCCGACAGGCCCAGGAAGAATCTCTCGCCCGAGCCGAGGCCAACGGCCGACGATATCCCCGCAGGGACCACAAGTTCGAGCTCAAGGGTGCACGCAAGCCAAGGACAGATGAGCCGCATATCGCCAAGCAGAAGGAACAAGATCGAATCCAAGCGGATGCCTACTTTTTCCAGTATGATCCTCGAGACTCGATGGTTGGAATCCAGAATCCTCTTGCTCAGCGCGAGGGTCTCGGAAGCGCACGTCTTCGCAATCGGCCCAAGATGAGTGTAAGAGCAGCCGAAGCAGACGATAGCGCCGTTGGCAAACGAACAAGGAGGCCTCGAGAGTTCCTTGATCAGGCACCAGAGCCACCCACACGCCGCAGCGGTCGACCGAAGAAGCCCAAGAACCTCGACGATGAGCCTGAGGAGCAGCAGCCACCTCCCGCATCCCAACCGAAAACTAGACGCGGCAAGCGAGCCCGAGTGTCCACGGAGGAGCCAGACGAACCCCCAGTAAGGCGACCGGCAACACCCCAGCCTCCAGCATCATCTCAGGCCACGATACCTGAGATACAGGAGCCTCCAGTGGATGGGCGCAAGAGGAAGAGAGGACCCGGTCGCCCTCCTGGGTCTGCAAACAAACCCAAGGTGGCCAAAGAAAAGATGCCTGAAGAGGGCGCGGGTTTTACTACAGCGGCCGAACGTGCTGCTGCAGACTCAAATGCACCAAAGAGACGCCGCATCGCCCTAAAGAACACCAACAACAGTGCTCCGGCCGCACCTTCTGGGCACCACGGGCTCTCCGGTCCCATGTCACCAGGATCGTTTTACGGCGCCTCTCGCACCAATGGCTACGCAGCCCAGGCTGAAGACTCGCGACCCGGTAGTTCTAGTTCAAATGCCACAATGAAGTCTACGGGATCGTATGAACTACGACCGAATCGCCAAAGGACATACGTCGACGCACCCGATACTTCGGCCATTGATGGTCCCGATAAGCGAGGTGGACGTCGTAGGCGTAAGAAGGACGGCGGTGCGGAAGCTCCAAAATTGCCGATTGCGATCGCCCCGCATCCTGGTCCTGGCATGGCCAACCACACCTCGACGTTCCCTGTCCAGCCTGTGGCAGCTCCCTCCTTTCCGACGCAAACTCTCTCTAGTGGCGGCCCTGCTCCGCAATCTTCACATCTAATCATCAAGCTCCGCCGACGAAGCCAGGGGGACGCTGCTGCTGCAAGCAATGGTTGTCCTCCACCCGCTGCAGCACCTGTCAACACCCCAAGCAGCACCACCTCCATCAACCCGCCTCAAGTGCCGCCGATGCCCCAGCAGCAGCAGCAGCAGGCATCTCACCAGAGCCCATTCGTCTTTGTCGACCCGTCCGTCAACCTGACCTCGATCAAGAGCAAGCCCAAAGTCGGCCTCGGTGGCGCCGGACTCCCCGAAATCGGCCCCAACACCCCCGAGCAGACGGAAGAGAGCCTCACTCCGGGGCAGAAACAGCTCCTATTGTGCCTCACAGAAGAAGTGTGCCGCGAAGTCTTCAAGGATAGGTCTAGCGTGCCTCTCAAGGCTAAGCTCGTCGTGGCGACGGAGCTCGGCGGGAGGGACTACTTCCAGCTCGACAAGGGGAGGAAGATGTCGATTTCTATGAAGCGTGCGTTTTACAGCCCCTTCCACAAGAATTTGGAACCATTTTTTGCTAACTTTCTGACCTCCTCAGTCCGTTGGGCACTAGGCGAGATGTCTGAGCCGCAGGCGCGCCGTACTGCGACCATGGCTAGGAAGAAGGCGGCCAAGGCTACGGAGGGAGGAAGTGCTCCCATCGCACCTGCCCCAGCACCGATCCCGCCTTTGGTGGCTGCTGCTCCGAAGGCGGTGTACGATCCTGTTGCCGACGCTGCGGCTGTTCCTCCAGTGCCAATGAGCGGCGGAAATGGTGGGATGTCGCATATACCGTCTCCGTCTTATCCGCCAATGCCTAGTTCGACAGCCCATGCAATGCATCATGGGATGGGTCCGGGTCAGATTCAAGGTCATGGTCGGGTTGACAGTACGGTTGGAGGAGGCCTTATGAGGCAGCAACAGCAACCCCAACCGGGGAGGCTAGGGCCTAAGCCTAAGGGAAAGAAACCTGGTGGTAAGAAGGCGATAACAGGCATGGGGAGTTATGGCGATGGACTGGGCGAGGGTGAGATCTGATTGGCTGGTTTTGAGGCTGAACCATGGAAGGGAGCCTCACGAATGTTCAGCAAAAACCGCAAGCGTGGAGTTTTAGGCGTTGACTTTTTTTGGTCCATGGGCGTGGCCAAGGAATTGATCTTTTGTTTTCTTTGATCGTTCAGTGTTCGTGGAGACGAAAGCATAGACGCACATGAATGGATTCATGGGGTACATATACCATCATACACGCATAGCTGCATACGACCGGATCCTTGCCATGCCATAATACCACCATTCCCGCTATTGTTGCTACTAGAGCACGTAAGCAAGGAAGCAAGCAGGCAAGCGTTAAAGCGTGGTTTTCATTTTCATTTTCATTTTTTTAATATACACAATATCTCGGTCGGGGGCATGAGCATGGAAATGGACGGCCATGGGATGATACGGGGGGGGACTCGGCCAGGGGGGGCTGCTGGACCGTGACTTGGCCGAGCCGCCGGTCCGAGCTACAGCACCTATTGTACATACTACTAACATACTGTACCTACTGTACATACTAGTAGGCTGTAGTTACATAGGATTAATGAATTGCCAAACCTGATAAACAGCCGCCACCAGTGCTACTGCTATGCCACATTAGTTCTTGCCTGCTTCAATACGTCAATGGTACCCGCGGGACAGCGGATACATATCAACCAAGAATCCCTTTGATAAAGTGTCCGGGGCAGGAAGGGGATGCAAGAGTTGACACACTTTCAACGGACCAAATCACTCTTTCTTTTCTTCATCATCATTCTCGCCAACTAGCCACAACTACGAGCTATAGTCTACCCAAATTCCGCCCTCCCTAGCCAGCATGTTCCCCCGCACCAAAGGTCAAATAGCAGCGCCTGTGAATTATTTCTCCTCAATGATTTATCTACTCTCAGAAAGAAGCTAAAAAGCACAAGCCCTAAACCTCCTGCGATGCCACGCCGTGCGAGGCATCCTCCCCAAAGACGCCGCCGCTATGCCATGGGAGATTCCACCACCGCTAATTCTCGAAGCTTCCGATTCATTCTTATTTTTCACCGCGCTTGTGGAGATGCCCCTCAAGGCCGATTGTCCATCTACATCTCTATTCGTCACCCACCTATCTTCTTCTCACCCTATTTCTCTTCCTCCTCGTATTCTAAATAGTGAGGGTCATCACCCTAGCCACTTTGACCATTCCTATTCCGCCTTTCATTCTTCCTAAACCTCATCGCCTCTTCCGGCGACCACTCCTGTGGCTTGGGTCCAGTTACTACAGTCGATGATTCATTGCTACTCAGCTGTAGACCTCGGAAAGGTGCTGTCGGAGTCCTCCAGTAAGTGCCCCTTCCAGTCATGTGTCCGGGCCGTCCCTCTGCATCACTTCCACTCCCATCCCCTGCATTCGAATAAGAGTCATGATAATCGCTACTATCATCATACCCCTGCGGCGATGATGCCGACTCCGGTTTCGACTCCGACTCGACCCTTTCAGCTTGTTGCTCCTTTCTTGTTTCTGGGGGTGGTGTCGTCTCATTGAATGATATTGCGTGGGAAGAAAACTCGCTGACCATCCTCGGAGCCTGGCTTTCGTGAGCTAGAACATGGCTCTGGCCTATATGTGGGAGCCTCTGTACCTTCCCATGTTGCTGCTCATCCATGTGTTGGTTCCTCAAACGTGGCGAATTCCAGTCCCCACTGTGTTGGTAATTATTCAAGGTTGAGGGTTCTGGTGAATAGGCCTGGCTGGGAAATGCTGGGGGCGAGGATGCCATCTCAGAATGTTGAAGGGATCTAGATCGAACGTCTTGGTGCCCTGAAGAAGCTGCGATTGTCCAAGGTTGGGGTCCTCTGGGGCTGCTGACCCCCCAGCCTTGAGCTGTATCCATTTCTCCGATAAATGGAGAGCTTGTCCTCACTATAGGCCCCGGGCCTTGATATATTCCTGGTGGTCTATTCGGAGCGGGGAGGAAGGCTTGGTCGTATCGATTTCCCACGCTGTACTTGGCAGCTTGCACGGTAGTCCGAGGAAACATGTCTTGTCTTCCACCAAGGAAGTCAGCGAAATCCCCGTGAGGACACTCGTACGGCTGAAATCTGGCGTTCATTCGAGGCATGTTAGGCATCCAAGACAGAGGCTGGGGGATGTCAGGTCTCGAGGCAAGATGTGGACTTGGGCCTCGCGGTCGACGGTGGTAAGCATGGTGCCATTGACTATATTCATGCTGAAACCCACTTGCAGTGCGCGGATCCTCGTTTTGCGGTACGATTTGATATCTTCTGGGGTCTGTCAGACCTAAAGATGGGACTTCTGGGCTGTCGTATTCTTCTATTTGATGGTGAGTGGCCCGGCCTCTGCGAAGCCCACCGCGCATTTCCTGCGACAAAGACTTGGGATGAACCCCTGCCTCCCAGCCCATTCCATGTGGTAGTGGACTGTTATATCTGAACGGCTCATGGCTCGGAGGCAGCCTTGACAGCACATCATATCTAGGAGCAAGATAGCTTCTTTCTAATCGTGTGGCATGATTGGCGGGGCCGGGTCGGCTATGCGCGCTTGTTTGCGTCGGTTCGTGCTGCGGCCCTGCGTAGGTAACTGCTGCATGCACTAGGTAAGCAGGTATTAAAGACAACTGGGGAAACGAGGACACTTGGGCCTTACCCTTTTGATCTCTTCCACCGTATGGCATCGATCGATGCCCTTGTTCTTGGCCTTCTGGGGGTGAAAATTGCTCGACGACGGAGCTCGCAGGAGCTCTCGGGCCTTGTGTGGTATGGTTAAGGCTGATCGAGTGGCGGAAAGTTGGCTGGGAATTCTCGTGGTCACTGGGCTCTAGGGATGCAACTAACCTACCCTCTGCGTATTGGTTCATGGGGCCGGAACCCCTGCCCTGAACTGTTGGATGACGAGAAGGTACGACGGATGTGGCATTAATGTGTTCTTGAGGAAGATTGCCGTTAGTGACCATCGGGGTTTCAAGTTTCCGCTTTCTCAGACTTGCAACATGCAGAGTAGGCAGGATAGGTCCTTGGTTCCGGGGAGGATCGGTGGACTCGCTTGCGTCGCGACTTCGCTTCGCTCCTGCTCTTGTCGTAGGAACTTGCCTCGCGCGAGTCCGAGTAGCTACGGAATTGGATGGTGGAATTGTGCGACGACGGAGATTATACCTTCCATCTTGAGACTCCCCGGCCGGCGGGGCTGCAGGCTGTAGGGTCTGTGAAGATTGGTCCTGTTCTTGATTCGAGTTTCCACTCTCTGTTTGGCTTAAGGTATCAACCGACTCCTCGTTGGGGCGAATTGTTGCGTCGCTCCCACTCTCTTCCACTTCATTCTCGCTGTTGGGATTTTCGTCTTCTTCGTTGCTTCCTGCCTCGCTGACGTTGGCGTTTGCTGTCCTTTGTTTTCTTCGAACAAGTTTGTGCTTGCGGCGATTTCGATTGACGTTTTCTACTTCCGTGCTGTAATGATTCCCGTCAATGCTGTCAATTTCCTCGCCATCGTCAAGGATCTCCCTAAGCATCTGATGCTGGCGGCGGGTTTGTACGTTGGGCACAATGCTAATAAGCCCTCCCGAAGTTTCTTGAGACTGACTGCTATGCCTCCTATTTCTTGTCGTCACGTCGAGAGTGACCGTAGCCCTAGTTGGGTTCCTTCGGCCCTGGCTTCTTCCATTCGTCCTCTTTCTCTCGCCCCAAGATGGATCACTAGCTGTATCATCCGAGTCTGTGCCATCGACGTCCATGTCGCCGTGTTCGTCTTGCTCCATGTCGCCATCTGGTCTTGGGGATGGCCTAGCTGTCGCTCTGTTATTCTGCTTCTTGGCTTTGCGAGGGCTAGCTTGTTTCTTCAGTCGAAGTCCCGAGGTTGGCTGGTACGTGCTGTCGACTTCGCTGTCATACTGTTCCGGATATTGAGCGTTGTCGCGATCAAGAGTCTTATGACCCCATCCAACATAGGCAGACTTGCGGGCAGTACCAGGGGTTCCAGTCCGTGGTTGCCACGGATTCCATGGACCCTCTTGGCTGCTTCCCTGGGATTCCTGCACATCTTGCCATTGCTCGTCTTCGGGATCTGTGTCTGGCCATTCGGCTTCGGCGGCGGTTGACAGCTGTTTGACGGTTTTAAGAACGAGCCTAGGGTCTGCGTCTTGCCATGTGTCGTCTGGTTTCTCGTGGACTTTTTCCCCAGATAGTGCGTCGATGGCTTTTGCCAACAGAGTTGACGAAGCCTCCCGGAGTTCCGACTCGGGAACCTGTTTTAGGCGGCTGACTTTGATGTACACGGATCGAGCGCCGACAAGGGCGTCCATAAGCTCGGCGGCTAGGTCTGCAGAAAACTCGCGGCTCCACTGGTGCTTCTGACAGCATATGTTGTAGACTTTGTGGAGATCTCGACCGCCAGTCTCTTTCAGGGCCTCGGGGACTGTTTGAAACAAGAGAGCGAGAGCATGATCGATGCCTTGGGTCGAGGAATGTGCGAGGGCAGGCTGGAGAGCCTGGTAGACTTCGATGACACGGTCCTCGGATGATAAAAATCCGTTGTGAGAGCGTTGGGGATAATTCTTGCGAGGATAGATGAAACCGGGCGTGGGAAGGAGAGGAATAATGTTGGGACTTGCTGTCACCCCTTGCCATATTTTGGGAGCCATGGCGGATGATGGGATGTGTGTCGACTAGGTGCCTAGGTGTGCACTTTGTTATGGGGAAAATGTGTGCAATGAGTGTGGAAGGCGGATGTGCCCGGGTTAGTTTGGATATCCAAATGGGAGAGAGGAGGATGCGGATGTAACACAAGGTGGAGCCGAGAGTGTGGTCGTTGCGAAGCCGTCCAGGTTTTAAAAAAATAAAAAAGAGATAAAAGAAATGCAGCCACTATCCAAATTTTGACCACAGTGCAGAGTCTATTCCAGCAAGAAGCATCTTGCCAGCGCTAATCAGAGAAATTAGACAGGTGATGCCTCTACCACACAGTCCTGTCCACATTTCTTACTGTAAGGTATTGCTGCCATTCAGGTACTCCCCGTCCGAAAACGAAACAGATCACGTGACATACAGATTGGATATAGCACGTGGCCTAGACCCTCCAAAGCACAAAAAGCCCACCACTAGACGGGGTATCGATAAGATACAGAAACGACTAAGCACAAACAGCGGCACTCGGGCCTCAATTCAGTTACTCTAGTACTGATGGAAACGCTTTGGTCAACACGTCAAAAGTATCAGAAACACTGCGTTGCACCCTATCATGAACCCCAAGCCACATCCGATAGCTCAATATGGGCAAAGCCTTCGCCCTTCCAACACCAGGAATACCCGAGATTGCCTAGAGGGGACTGCAAAGAGCCAGTGGTACCTTGCCGTCATCTTCCAGTGCCTCGATCCCTTCTGCCACATCCTTCCAGAACATTACGGCATCCGAAGCCGAGTGGAATGTCCTGTACATGCCTCTTCCAGTCCAGGAAATGAAAGATCCATCGCCAACCACATCCCAATTCTGCTTCGCGGCTTGGTCTGAAAGTGAGGCAACCAGCCTCATGCGTGCATACATGGTGGAAAGGCTAAGGTTGTGGCTCTTGACCCACAGTGCGTGGTCGTGATCGAACGCCGTAATCGCCTTGGCAAGGCCTTTTGCCTCCGGAATGAACGTGTTGATGGGAACAATATTGCCATCACTATCCTGGAAACAATGCTGTAAACCTCGGAAGGAAACGTCCGTGATGTGCAAGTAGATAGGGTCAATCTTCTTTCCATCAGCGCGGCTCTTGTAGCCAACCGGTATTTCCTGGTATATCCTACAGCTATCTGGGATCTGGTACATGGGGATGGGATCTCCAGTGGCCCAATTCTTGAAAACACATTGCCAAAGTTTCTGCATATATCGTCAGCATTCCGGGCAAACCATCACAGGGAAGCGGCGTTCTTCGCAGGAAGTAAAAATGGAAACCCTACCATGCACATAGTGTCCATGTCCTCGATGGGATCCTTGTAGAAGCATCTGAGAGGCTGGGCGCTCTCGAACAAGGCCTTGATGATGTCCTTTACAAGGTTTATTTCCTTCTCGGTGAGGTCAGCGTAGCTCTGTCGTAACTTGGCTTGGACTATGGGATCTTCCGAGTAGCGGTGCAACTGGATCTGTTGGTGAAGTTTGACGGCAGCCGTCTCGCTCTCCAGCATAGTTTGCTTGGCCTCATCCCTCTGCTTGACCCTGGCCTCGTACTGCCTGCAGAGACTCTTGATGGTTTCGGTGTCGAGAGTAGGCTTGGGTGCCGTGGGGTTCGAGTCCTTCGATTTCTCATCTTCGTGTATCACCTCCAGTATAGCCTTTCCGTTATCCCCAATGTAATTCTTGATGAACCTGTCGACAAGTTTCTTGGAAGCCTCGATTTCTGCCTGGTCTAGAGTGGCCTTGTCGACAATGCACGAATCCTTCTCCGGCCGACTGCATTTTGGGTACCCGTTGGGAAGCTCTCCGGGAATGAATTGGGTAGACATGATGAAAGAACGGTGGAGGACGTGGCAAGCGGCAAATGGGATAGCAAATGATGGATGGGGTGAGTAGCCGTGTAAGAAGATATACAAAGAAACGATATGTTCTGTTTTCAGACTAATGTTTGTAGATGGATGTGGATTTGCGAGAGAAAAGAGTGTTCAAAAGTTGGATGTGAATATTTGACCAGAGCACCAGTATCCAATCCGAGAGAGCCGAATATTTCCCCTTGACCCGGGAAAGATCGAAGCAGAAGATGTGTCCGCATCTGGGACCCAAAATGTCAGTAGCTCGGTGACTTCTTACCTTCCTTAAAATTTCCAGACAAGCAGGAGTAGGTACCTAGTAACAGATTACGTTCTTGTTCATCACGTCGAGGGCCTGCCGCAGCTGCACTTGTCGTGGGAACCCACCGCCTAAGCCCACATAAGCAGCATATCATTAAGCAGGATCTGACGCAACTTCATTTTCCCAGGCAAGTACGCTTACGGATTTCTCGGCAGTCTTGCTGCTCAGGTCCTGCACTGTGCCAATTGGTCTCAACGCTATTCTCAACCACATATCCCACAGCACGAAATTAATTGAAGTAGCGAAGGTTCTCACCGAAGTTGGTACATGGTCATAGGCCGAGTTCCGCGGCACTCAGTCCAGGTATTTACAATGTCATCGCGATGTCAATGCAAGACTACCAGGCTCCGTTCTGGGAAGCCGATACCGCTGTAGAGAAGCACATATATTTCCCAGAGGATAGGATTCCCACACCCTCTCCGAGTTTCCACCAGCACAGTGGACCTGTCCTTATTTTGGAAATCACCGATCTAGGCTTCCCGGGCCGTAGTAAGTCAGGCCTACTTTAATACCCACATCGTCTCCACCATCTAGCTCGCTTTTGACCTGTGGCTCCTCCTCATAATGCCCTCTCATGGCATTCCTGACCGGGAAGTAGTCATCCATGATCCTTGCTGTCGGGCGGAAAGGCAGTAGCTCATGGAAAGGGACGGACTTGATGGGAGCTGCTGCCCTCGAGGGCTTGATCTTGTTCACGAGAGTGCACCTTCCCTAGAATATACGCCTTGCCAAGTTGTACCTCTTGACAGCGTCGAGCTTGGCAACATCGAAGGCGGGAAGTGCGTCTGGCACGGCCTTGGCAGAATAGGAGACCGCCTCCCGACTCACTCTTTCCTTCTTCTCATCACAGAACTCGAGGAGGATGCCGGCATCGGTGCTGACGATTTTAATGGAAACGAGGGCACCTTCCTTGCAATGTTCTCTTACTGATGTGCCGAACAGGCTCTAGGCAGTATCGAGGGTGCCTACCGTGTTTTGTAGGTCTCAAACTTGGGGTTCGCGGTGGAGTCATCTAGGGCAGGTATCTTCTTTGCTGTTCCCCCGTTGTCGAATACGTGAGCATGAAAGTCCTACCATCAAATGAAATCATGGTGAGCTTCGCTAGTAGGGGAAGGAAGTGTGAGTGTACTAGATGGCTGAGTCATGGGATTAACAAATGGAGAGACGCACCTTCCTCGCCTATTCCCATTCCTGCTCTTCCTCGGGTTTCTGCCATTCCGCATTGAAGGCCCGACTACTTGCTTCAATGGCCTTGTCGCAATGTACTCCGAGTCTCTCCTTTGACTCAAGGTTCTAGTAGCAATGCCCCTTTCCCAACTTGTGGTCTCATTTTTGCTTCAGCTTTTCTTGCTCCTTCCGTCTTTTCTCCTTGGCCTTTTGTTTCTGGAGATCGAAAATGGCCTGGGTACGGGACTGTGATGCACGCTTTGCCTTAGCCTCCTCGTACTGCAGGCGCTGAATCCTGGCATTTATTGACTCGCTTCCATCCTCGGTCTTGACTGGTGGCTCAATGTCAAGATCGCTGCTCTCGAGGTCCACCACGGGTTTCCCCGGCCTCATCGGCATGTACCTGCTTCTTGGTTCGGCCTCGCGGTGGAGCCGAGGAACTCTTTGTGATTCCTGCCTTGATCAAAAGGTTTTTGCTAGAGGCCACCACCGTGCGCGGCGCAAACATCACCTAATAGATTTACCCACAAAACCCATGGCGCACAACTGTAGTATCCATCCCTACGTTTCAACATCAGGAGTTGTCTAGATGTCCGACTCCTGCATCGACGACTTCTCCAAAAGCTGGTCGATCCCCCACGGGAACTAAGGCTGAGCCTGCCAAGGATATGTAATGTACTCACATGCTAAAAACGGTATGTGACGGTCTGTTTAAAAATGAGGACCTGTTCGAAACACACACCATCCCTCCCGATGCGGAACATGAAAGGTCAAAGACTAGTGGAAGAATATCCATGAATCTCAAGATGACAAGTGAATGGCAGAGTGCCTGGGGCCGGTCATTTCTCGAGCAGCAGGTATCCCACCCAGCCCCAGATCTTCCTCGGCTTTCATACGCTATGCACGACAATTGACCAACTTCAACAGAACCGAGGGATCAAGCTTCGAACGTGCCTTCCAATCTGCTATCCAAGCTGGGTTCCATCAAGTCTGCTGAATTCTTCGCCACAACCACACAGCAATCCAGAAACAGGTGGTCTTTCATGAACGAGGTATCACTAAGCATGGGCCCAAAAGACCTACCCATCATGCATATAGGAACAGCCTGGGAGGCTTTTCGTTCCAACCTGCACCACTACGATATTACAACCGGTCGCCCTCTCAAGGCTTTTGATACAACCTATTTCATACATTGTATCAGAAGCTTCCGCCTCTGTCGAAGGTTTAGAGGTCGAAATTAGGAACAAATGGTTAAAGACCCGTGAGGGACACAAGGAGAAATGAAGCACAACGAAGAGTGCGTCGGGAGAAATAAGGTTACTAAAAAGGAAGCATTGGGATAGCGGTATCAAAAGTGGTGGCCACCTTATACCAGTGGCAAGCATTAGTAGAAAATGTTGCGTTGAGTAAAGTGTCGAGTAAAGTGTTAAGCAGAAGCCTTAACCCCACGAAAGTTATTGCGAAAAGAAGTGTATTTCCCTCTTCCGAGCCATGGTACATCCCAGTGAATTATCTCCTAGAGATCCAGCACTAAACACTGCCCAAAAATCCACTCATTTTTCTCCTCTTTTATTTTCCTCCACACAGCAAGTACAAACTACCTATTTCTTTTCTCTTACTACTTATTTTATTTCTTCCGCTTTACTGAGCAAGACAAAGCGAAACAACACAAAATTTCCGGCTGCACAACAACAGCCAGGTCACTTCCAATCTTGGCTACTAGCAAATAAACCTCAAAACGCCCCAAGCAAACTCAAAAACAACCATGGGCCGCGTGGACAACGTAGGCCAGGCTCCCAGCCGCCGTGGGCGCCCCCCAGGCAGCAAGAACAAGTCAAAGCTTGCTAAGGCTCAGGTTAAACCTCGCCCCGGACGTGACCTCGCCGTTGCTAGAGGGCGTGCTCTAGGTGGAAATGCTACTAGTCCTTCTCCTCGTAATATATCCATTACCGAGATCTCGAGCCGCTCGGTGTCGCCAGCTGATTCTGCTGTCCCTGGAGCCCGCGAGAGCCAGGATGTTGACGCTAGGAGCCATTCCAATTCTGTAAGTGTACTTGTCTGCAAGCAACATTCTTTTTTTTGTTGGTTCACGCTAACAGCTTCACAATTCTGTAGCAAACAAATCCTGGGCAAGTCCGAGCTTCCAACAATTCCCGTCCCATACAGAAGAACGCAAGCCAGCGACAGAACCTGAACGTCGCTCCTTCCGGTCATGGATCTACTCCCATGCACCAGGATACACCACTTTCGCCTGCCGCTGTTCCGCGGGTTCCGAGCGGAGCCACCAGCGTAAACCAGCGTGACCCTAGAAGCTATTCTGCTGTGGGAAGGCGTGTTGGCGATGCTGCTCGCTCTGGTGAGATGAAAGGTACTTGGACCAACTGGGGCCAGATCATGTCTGACGGTGAGTGGGCAAATTTGTATAATTTCCTAACTGGAGTGTATAAGCCCGCACAAACCACCCGGTCTCAGAGACGATATTAAATACCCATGGGTCCTTGCCTGACCAATTGGTAGACAAAGAACTCACGGTATATCGAATTTGACGCTAACTCACTTCAACTTCCTCAGCAGTCTACCACGGAAACACTGGCAACCCTGAGCGACTAGCAACAGGAGCCTTCACTCCAACACCAACCAGCACGCCTCAAGTCCAAGACCCACTCTACACTGCTTCCCGCGCCGCCCAGGATTGTCTTCCTGGTGTCCCCTTCACCTCGCGATGTGAACTGCTCTCGCATAGCCCCAGCCAACTTAGCCTTGGAAAGCCCTGCTCTGCCTCCTCTGGGCCTGATTCCGACACCATGATGACGGGTGTCTCTCCAAGAAACTCTACTAACCCATGGGGCAGTGTCAAGAGAAAGGACTACGGTCTCAATACGCCCTCGCCTCGAGCTGCGGGAAGAGACTCTTCTATCATGATGGCTCGTCAATCTATCAACGCCAATAGGTGTTCTCCCTCCTCTGGTAGTATCTTGCCAGGAGCTCGTGCTGCCAACGGTGCTACTCCCAGTATTCCCACCAACCAAGCCATTGGCAATGCCTCGACCGCGGGTTTCAACCAGGCAGGTAGCTCTGTCACTCCCATGCCCCGCACCCAGGGCAGCGGTACTCAGATTGGTATGGCTTTCCAGCCCGGTGGTTCTCAGCAGTTCGCTGGTCAGCCCACCATCAACGGCCTTGGCCGTCAGTGCAACACTTGCCAAGTTCCTTACCCTGTTAACCAGAGGCAAGCCAGTAACAACAGCAGCGACGCATTGTACGACATGATGAGTTCGTCTAACGAGGACAAGGACAACAACGATGTTCAGCGCTCCTACGATCTAGCCATGCGCCTCACGGCCTTCTTTATTTACATCGTAGACGCTGCCGAGCTTCGAGATTCCTCCGGCTCTAGCTCCGTCTCTACTTCTGCCGCCAAGGGCGAAAGCGACGGAGGTGATAGACAGAACAGCAATACCATCCATTTCTCTCCCATCAACAAACCGAAGGGCAAGAAGGAGACTTCCGATTCCCAGGGCCCCGCCAAAAAGGATCTAAACATCAAACTCCTCATCAGCCAGATGCTCACAACCCACCCTTGGCTCCAGCTTTTCCTCCTTCGTACCCCGTGGGTCAAAGCTGTTTCATCCGCATCCTACACTCTTTCCGACGGTTCCACGGTAGCCTCGACTCTCAACAACAGCAATATCCCTGGTACTGATGCGGAGAACATCACAAAAGTCATCCACCTTTGGAATAACCAGCCCCAGATCCTCATCGCGATCCTCTTCCGTTTCCGCGAGCTTCTCAAGTACGACATTCTACACGAGGAAGTCGCGTCCGGTCTTTGCGTAGACTGCCACTCTGTTCCGACGAAGAAAAGGGCTAAAAGGATGAAATACGTGCTGGGTCTGTATTGTGAGGAAGTCGTTAGGGAGCACAAGAAACAGATGGATAGGCAGATGATGGAGAAGATGAGCGAGGGCGAAAGGGTGTTTCTCGAGCAGTAAGCAAACCGCTCCTTCTAACTCTCCCTGCAGACAAGATGAGGCAAATTTAACATTTTAGCACTGAAAACAGAACGTGGGGTCCCATCTTCACCTCCGTGGTGGAATGCCTAGACACCACAGTCACAGTCGGAAGCAACACCAGCAAGACGAATTGCCCTACTATTTCCTCCCAAGCTTCGTCTCAAGCCCCCATCCAAACCGCAGATCTCCAGTTCCTCCACTTTCTCATCTCCTCAAGGATGAAAAACTGGTCCCTTCTGCACGACCCGACTTCCTTCGCGACCCCCCCAGTATTTAACAAACCCGAACTTCACAGCTTTCACGCGTTCAGGTCGTCCCTTTTCAGGTTTGCCCTTGCCCTGGGCACGCCCGTGGAGGCAAGGAATACGGATAAAGTTTTTGTTGAGATGAGGAAGATGGCGTTGGCTGGGGCGAAGGTGTAGCTCAAATGGGGGTTTGGCTCTTGATTGAGGCGAGATAAACTGGGAACGGCAGGTACTCGAGATGGCACTCGAAGTTGATAGGGAATGAATAGGCATGAAGCTCTCGTGGCATGCTATGAAATCTGAGAGTGCCTATAGAGCTAGTAACTGGGTGAGAAGAGACGAGAAGATGAGATAAGACAAGACATCACTCGCTAGTACCAAGGCTTCGATGACGGCCTTTGGAGAACAAAAGATGATACCAGAGATGGGGAGATGAGAAAAGAGCAGTGGAAATGGGAAATGCAAATGGAGAACGAGCTACGCCAGGGGTAAGACCAAGGATAAAGAAAGAAAATAGACGAGAAACTTAGATACAGAGAAATGAAACTGGGATATAGATGGTTTCTACCACTATTCTGAGATGAGTGATCCTTTGGCCTTAGGTCAAGCCATCAATGCTGTCTGAAAAGCCAACATGAACCCTATATTCCACGACTAGAATATAAACACTAAATAGTAAATACGACAAAGCTAATAGCATACATACTTGTACGCCGTGAGTCGCATGTACATCCAATCGAGCCATATGCCCAATCGGCTTTCATATCCAACGCTGGACTCTTTCTCGCCCTCCATATCACTCGTGTCATAGCCTGTCGGCATCCGTACCATTCCTAAGCCCCCCAGAAAATACCCCAACTTTCCCACACCTATCCATGCCCCGGCACCTTCCTACAACGCGGCACTGCCTAGATTCCCTAAAAAGGTACTCTCCTTAAACGGCACCGTCGCATCCCCGAAATCCGTATCCTCGAGCGCCGCCTTCACGACGTCGCTCATGGACTCCCAAGCGACCAACGGCTGGCCCCCCCCGGCCGTGTCCGTGAAAACCAACTGGTGGTTGACGGGCTAGTAGCTAACATACCTGACCAAGGGCGCGTCGCCGTCCGCGTCGATGTCCGCGCTGGTGTCGTAGCCACCCGTGCTGGGAGACCGCCATGCCCACCACGCCCGCGTCGTCGGAGAAGGCGTCGAGGAAGACGACGACGACGACGTTTTCCCACTCGTGCCTGTGCCCCAGCCCGCTGCTCGGGCTGTCCTTGGGCATGTACCACGAGTACATGATCGCGTAAGGCCCCCCCCCCCCCCCCGCTCCTCCCGGCGCCGCTTCCCGCCACCTCCGCGCCCCTCGCGTAGACCTGCCCGGCGGAGGAGCCGCGGCCGCCGCCGCTCGACGGCCCGGACGGCGCCAGCCCCCCCCCCCCCCCCCCCGGGGGGGGGCCCCCCCCCAAGCGACCCCCTTAAATTTAACAGACCTATATAACAAATTACTACCCTAAATAAAAGGTTTATATATA